>JANHAO010001037.1:0-35707 GCA_026873985.1 Saraca asoca
ATAGTTGATTTGCAATTGTTTTGGTAATTAAAAAGAAGTAGAGCTTCCCTGTGGGATCGACCCGTACTCGCCGGTTCTGTGTTACGACTACGCCATGCACTTGCGGTATTTTTAAAATGTGCAGTAAGTTTGCAGCACATCATTTGCTAGATCAAAGGATGGTGCAATGGGCTTAAGATTCATGCCAATTGGGGCCTTAAAAGTCCAATTCTGTAGAGCCCATTTTATCATCATTTCTATCACGAATTACAACTCCATTTTGATGCCTAATTTGATGTTTTCAAGTCTAGAAGCCTTCATAGGAAATGTGGCTATATGTCTTAGCTTCCATATGGGCTTTGTTTCACCATAATTAGACCTCTATAACTCTAGTTATTGTCAATTGAATGCACAGAGGTCAGCTGCCCAAGATAGTATTGAGATAATATTCTGATTCTGACTTGAGCTCCAATTTTGGATAACCAATTGTGAAATTCAGCTTTTACAGTATTCATGAAAATTGTAGATCTATCTCTTATCTTTCCTTCAAGATAATAATCACATCAATTGGATAAGTGTATCTCAAGATATGCTCAGAATACAGAAACTGCTCAAAATGGCCAATTATGCAAAATTTTGTAAATTGATTCTAATTGACACAAAATCATAAATACACACTAACACAGCTGGAAATAAGCAATTTTGGACCTTAAAATGCTGAGTGAGAGGACAAATAAATGCATGAAATATTGTGTTATCATGTACCAACTTTCCAAATTCATGCTAGAAATTTATTTATTTGAAAAGTTTGGAAAAAGTTATTTTTGTGCAAGTTGCTTTTTGCAACCTAGCTCACTATAACTCTACAGTTATGCAAAAAACTAACTTTGCAAGGTGCTTTTTTATCTATGCCACCTCATGGTGACTGGCAAAGGATTGTCACAACTAGCAAACTCTTAAAGAGCAAGCAAATGAACTCACCCTTGTACTATTAATAATGACAATTCATCAGAGGTCACTTTCCCAACTAAAAAAGCAAGTTGCTTCAATTTCAAAACCTTTGACTGAAAGTGACAACAAATTGAAAGAGTAAGTTATTCCAATTCCAAAGCCTCTGACCAAAAGTGACAACACAATGAAAGAGCAAGCTACTTGATTTGGAAACCAAGTTGATGAAGGTGCTTTTTAATGCCTCATCTATAAAAAGGGATATGCTCTTCACTTCAATACACATCATTCAAGAAAATCTTTTTCCTTCTCTAGAAGACTTCTTTCTCTAAATTCTCTAAAGTCTTCTTACAGTGCTTAACTTGTAAATCTACTTTTGTAAGAATTTGAAAAACATTGTAGTCTCTTCGGGATAAATCCTTTTGATTTTTGAGTTTTGTAAAGGTTCACTATCTAGGGTTAAGTGTAAGTGATACACTTGTAAAAACCTTGTAGCTAGAAATTATGCCTTGGTATGAGGCTAGAAAATTTTCAAGTTGAGAGTTAGGATTTCTTGTACCTTGAAAGGTCAAGTGAAAAAGATTGTAAGGGATACTTAAAGGAAAAAGTGCTAGTGGATAACCCTTATAGTGTCTATTGCCCTTGAGAGAGAGGAGGAAACCCAAAGGGATGGTTTTACCTTTGGATCTTCGAGCATCTTTACATCAGTGCTATATATTATTCTCTTTCTCTACTCTTTTACTTTTCATGCACTTTAAATTGTTTATCTGTATATATTATTTACTTAATCTTTCATATTTTTGTTAATTGCTCTTGTTAGCGAGAAAGCTTTTAAAATTATAATCTTATTTTTTAAACACCAATTCATCCCTTCTTGGTGTACTTGTCCTATTAGCTAGAACATAAATTTGTTGATTCCTATCTTGAAAATATTTTAATAATAAAATGATTTCTGTGTGGCTTAATCTTAAAAATGAAATTTGCATATATAACAATATTTTTTAATAAAAGAAAATAGTTTATCTCTATATATCAAACAAGAGAAAGTATTTTCTTTTATGTTGTCCAAACAACAAAAAAATCAATTCATTTTCTAAAAATATTTTTTTTTAGAAAAATACTTTTCATAAAATTTCATTTTCTATCGAAATAAATGGACTCTTAGTCTCCAATATATATTTTTTCCAAAATAAATCAACCTTCATATAGTAAATCTCATTTCCAATTAAAATAAATGGAGAATCAATTAATGTGTAAAAAAATTAAATTTCTCTATACAACTGGTTAGAGATAGAACTTTGATCAAAGATGTTCTCAATTTATAATATGATTTGGATTTTTATCACTTATGCTAATTTTCTTCTTTATTCCCTTTTTACAGTCCCAAAATAATAAGTAACATATTCCTTTAATCATGTTCTGCCTTGCTAGGGTTCATAAAAATAACTTACTAACCTACTTTCTGTGTTTCCATCAACCTCTGCAACACAATCAGTGACAACATAATAAGGCTGGCATTGAATTTGGCGCAGGAAATTGGCTGAGCTAGGTGCACGGCTGTAATCTGGGGCAGGTGATTCTGCCCGGACATCCAAGAGCTGTAATCCAGGGTGGTAATTCAACTAGACGTTCTAAATCTATTTCTGGATTTAGAGCTGTTAAAGCACTGGTAAATGCCACAATAATTTTCGAAACAACAATGTAAAAAAAGTGCAGTACTAATCCATAGTGCCAGTATTTCATTCATTTCTACAAAAAACTATGAGTGCCAGCAAACTTAGCTGAATAATAGGGCAAACATTCATTTATCTGAGATAAACATAATAATAGGTTTCTTGAAATATAATTCACTTATAGACCTGGCTATAATGTAATTTCAACGTTTAGATATATTCAATTCTAGGATGGGTTTTTTTTTTATTTTTTTTTTTATAATTCGAAGTTGTAATTGTTTAACTACATTCACAAACTTAATTTTTCATCGTAAAGTGATTGGAAAATTTTGATGTAAATGTGTGTTGACATAATTCAAGATCAAAAAAATATAAAATAGCAAGACACGAACATTTAACATGATTTGATTTTTAATTTATTTCACTGGTGAAAACAAGAAACAAAATCCACTAAAGAATTAAAAAAAAATACAAAATGTTTAATTCACTCTCAACTCCACATGCCAAATATATCAAAAATATCTCACAATATTTCTCTAATCACTAGTACATTTTGTTACAAATAGTGTATATACTTTTTACTTTTAATACAAATAATTTTATCAAAAGAATAAGGGCAAATTGTGGATTTTAAGTGGATTACAAAAAAAAAAAAAACTCTTTACACTCATTAAACCTTGCATAATATAAGTATTTATATTCCAAAAGGCTTGCTAGACAAGTAATTGTAATTCTGATTTAACAAGAAACTTAACTTGTTTCGAAAGAAAACTTATAATAGGAATTAATCAACAATTGATTATAATCCTATCTCATCAAAATTCAAATTTGAACAAGGTGAAAATTAAGATAGGAAATTATATATTTTATAAAAATATAATTTGAGTCAAAAATCCTAATTGTTGACGGTGAAATTCGATTCGTACGGGAGACTCGAACTTCAATCAACGGGATGTGAGTTTCGGGAATCAATGTCGCTTTAGAAGTGTTGTGAAAGATGAGCCGGGAGGAAGAGAAACGATGGTTTTTAACGTGATTCGGCTAAATCCGGGCGGTACCAGACCCTACGTCTACGGCGGAGATTTTATTAATACTGAATTATTTGCAGGAGTTCTGCTTACAAGATTGCTCTCCCTTTTTATCAGGATTCGCCTCCCTCTCCCCTTTTGCTAACAACATAAGCCTATTTATAGAGGAAGGAGTAGTTACATGCATTAATTACAAGCTACAGTTGTATTACATCAAATAAATGAGAAAAGACAATATAGGCTACAATCTGACTGTAGGCTACAGGAGTGGGCTTCTTAGGCTGGCTGTAGGCTTATGACCATTACTTGACGTCATCTCAGTCATACAGAGGATTAATGACTCAGTGCTGGAGTTCAGACTTCGTGATCCTTGCGAGGTACTGAGGAGGCGAGCTTGGTACTGCTTACAGAGAAGCCATCGAGCTCTTGTGAGGAGGTCAGTCATTTATAAGTGCCTTGTTGGGACATCGTGCAACGAGGTATAGCTCGTTACGGAGGGGCTCGCTGACGTGCTCTTAACAGTCGAACGATCTTCTTTATTCGAGGATCTTGAGTTCCATAGCATAAAGTTTACTAAAGGCTTCTCGCTGAGGCAAAGGGTTTAGTCTTTGAACCCTCGGGGACTCGTCCTTGCGAGGCCATTTTGAGTATACAACATAAGCCCCCAACTCTCGTTGTGCTTTACGGACCAGGAGTTGTATGTTTCCAAGGCTGGATTCATATCCTCAGTCAGTGTCCTTCCTTGACCGAAGTGTCATGTCAAATATCTTTCCATTTTTGCTTTAGGCCATACTTTCTATTATTCTCTATTGTTAGCTGTTGGCATGGCACTACCGCTCGTTTCGGGCCGTTGGATGAAGATTTGGCCAGATTTTCCCTGGATTCTTTGTAAGGCTAAGCAGGTCTACAAATAGCTTTGAGGTATTCTTTCCTTTGCCTCAAGGAAATCTGATGGAGGAGATTGAAGAGCTTTTGGAACTTTTTGGTGTCTTGGCTTCCGACGAAGCTTATTGAGACTTGGATGGCCTGTTGCATGGTGGTGGGAGACACGGATGGCCTGTTGCACATGGCCACAACACAAAATCGGCCTAGCGGGGTCTTCACGGTGTCTTCTAGCCACCTCATCTAGCCGTCGTTGGTAGTTCTACTACCTAGCCTACTGGTTCCAGGGTTGCTCTAGTTCGAACCTAGACAGGCACGCTGGCGGAGGAATAAGCAAGAGGGACTATGGGCTGCTGCTCTGTCATCAGGAGTAGGCTTAGAGACTGGCCTTTCCCCCTACTGAACCCTTACCTCGCTTGTCGAGGTTTCTTTGAATGGGTTCTTCTCCTTTCGGATGTATGTAGCAAATGCTTCATCTATTGTTATATGTAAATTTGTGATAATTAATGAGAACTTCTCTTTTTAGCCAATCGACTGTACTTTACTTTTTGAATTAGTTGTGAGTGAGCCTCACTTGAGAAATTTTGAGATGCGAGAGATACGTCCACATGAGCTGTGAGAATCTATTTGCACAAGAGCTATGAAAAACTCGTCTGCATGTGAGTTGGGAAAATTCACCTGCATGGAAATTATGAGGAACTCATCTGCATGAGAGCTACGGGTGGAAATGATATTATTTTGACAATGGTGAGGTGAAAACCATTCATTGGGTTTCGTTTTTGAAGCCACGGGATAGGCTCAAGGCCGTCTCACCCCCAGGCGTTACGAGGTAGGCTCAAAGGCTGTCGCACCCTTGGTTTTGTTTTTGAAGCCATGAGGTAGGCTCAAGGCTGTCTCACCCCCGGGCGTTGTGAGGTAGGCTCAAAGGCTATCGCACCCTCGATTTTGTTTTCGAAGCCTCGGGGTAGGCTCAAGGCCATCTCACCCCCGGGCATCGCAAGGTAGGCTCAAAGGCCGTCGCACCCTCGATTTTGTTTGTGTTGAGGTGAGTTGAAAATCGTTCATTGGGCGAGGTGAAAACCATTCATTGAAGTTTTTGTTTGAGTTGTAGTGAGGTGAAAATCATTTACTGTAGCGAGTGTTTGTTTGCACTATAGCGAGGTGAAAATTGTTCATTGTAGCGAGTTTGTTTGTTAAGGCAGAGAGAAAATTTATCTCTACGGTGTTTGGCCAATCGACAACTTACATTAATTTCAAAATACCATAATCGGTATGAATTAACGAGCGACCGTTACAAGGTCAGAATATGGTTCTGATGGAGGGCTCAGGCTGTTGGGTGGCTACTCGCTGGGCCTGTTGAGCGTGCTGACCAGATGATTCTACTACATAATCCTATAATCGGCCCCTTTTAATAAGGCATTCAATGGCATTTTTCAACACATGGCATTCTGAGGTGGTTTGCCCAGCCTCGTTGTGCTAAGCACAAAATCTGCTCCTGTCCCTGGATTTAGGGGATGACCTTGTCGGTCGGGGTTTCCCAAAATCCTCATTATGCCTTTCTGTGGTGAAGATTTTGTCCTGAGTATATGATAGGACACTATAGCTCTCGAAGCGATCTTTGAATCGTTGGGAATTTGCCTTCTTGGCAAGATGAGGAGTGGGGCCGTCATGACTCTTGCTACTCCTCTTTTTGTTTGCGGTGGGACCACTTTGGCCCATTTTATGCTTAGGTTCCTCCGTTCCAAAGGTTTCTTCCCACCTTATTTGATTAGTCGCTCGATCATAGAATTCAGCGAGATCTCGAAAGAAGGACTTGTAGAGGCTTCTATAGAATTTCCCGTCTTTGCGAAGTCCCGCTGAAATGACTGTCAAAATGCTCTCCTCCGAGGGGTTTTCCATGGAGTTGGCCTCGTGTCTGAACTGGGCTATGTAATCTTTGAGCGACTCATCCTTGCGCTAGAAGATCATTGCAAGATGGTAGGGAGGTACAAGTTGCCTCTTCAGTGCTCGATACTAGTCAACATATTTCTTCTGACAATCCTTCTAGCTGCCAATACTGCACGCGGGGAGGCGTCTGAGCCAAGTGCGAGGTGCTGCCCCTAATGTGGTGGGAAAGACACGGCACTTTATCAATGGTTCGATCGTCTGGAGGTCCATTTGTGTGTTGAACGTGTCCAGGTAATCGTTTGAGTCGCTGTTCCCTTCATATAGCGGGATAGTAGGCACCTTGAGTTTCTGCGGGAGAGGTTGCTTCTCAATCTCCACAGAAAATGGTGAGGTTTCCACATGACACATCTAATTATCTTGAGGCTGAGGGCGCTCATCAAGTAGCTTCAGCCTCTAGAGAACCTCGTCCATTGTCGGATGCTGGCTTTCATGCTGAGGGGCAGAGCTTTCTGCACACTATGAGCCCCCCAGTCGCTGGGTGTCGCAGTCATCGCGAACTTCTCTCTGAGCTTCTTCTCGAAGCTGTTGGAGTTGTGCCATGACCTCTTCTTATTTTTGGGCATTTTGTGCTTGCGCCTGGGTAAGTGCTTTAACAGTTTCAGCCAATTCTCTGACTGTGTTTTCTAAGGCCGATCGAGATTGATCAGGTGTCTGCACCTCTTGCATTTCAGGCGTGATAGTGTGTTGAGATGCTGGAGCTATAGAACTCTAAGTTGTTCTTCCTCGGGCCATGGTTGAATGGCAATGGAGACTTCCAAGAGCGAATGATCCCCACAGACGTCACCAAAATGTTGACGGTGAAATTCGATTCGTATGGGAGACTCGAACTTCAGTCAACGGGATGTGAGTTTCGGAATCAATGATGCTTTAGAAGTGTTGTGAAAGATGAGCTAGGAGGAAGAAAAACGGTGATTTTTAACATGGTTCGGCTAAATCCGGGCGGTACCGGACCCTACATCCACAGCGAAGATTTTATTAATACTAAATAGTTTGCAGGAGTTCTGCTTACAAGATTGCTCTCCCTTTTTATCAGGATTCGCCTTCCTCTCCCCTTTTGCTAACAACATAAGCCTATTTATAGAGGAATGAGTGGTTACATGCATTAATTACAAGCTACAGTTGCATTACATCAAATAAATGAGAAAAGATAGTATAGGCTACAATCCGGCTGTAGGCTGCGGGAGTGGGCTTCTTAGGCTGGCTGTAGGCTTATGACCGTTACTTAACGTTATCTCAGTCATACAGAGGATTAATGACTCAGTGCTGGAGTTCAGACTTTGCGATCCTTGCGAGGTATCGAGAAGGCGAGCTTGGTACTGCTTACAGAGGAGCCAACGAGCTCTTGTGAGGAGATCGGTCATTTATAAGTGCCTTGCTGGGACATCGTGCAGCGAGGTATAGCTCGTTACGGAGGGGCTCACTGACGTGCTCTTGACGGTCGAACGATTTTCTTTATTCAAGGATCCTGAGTTCCATAGCATAAAGTTTACTGAAGGCTTCTCGCTGAGGCAAAGGGTCTGGTCTTTGAACCCTCGGGGACTTGTGCTTGCGAGGCCATTTTTAGTATACAACACTAATAATCTTCACCTTGATACAAATTCTATTATCAAAAGTTTTCAAACTCTAAATCAAATAATTTGACCAAATCTTGAGTTACTCCTTTCCAGAGTAAAAAAAACATCTTCAAAACCCACTTCTAATAGAGCACTAGCACTTTACTTATGCATGGAAAGAAAATTTTATCAAATTTGCTTTATCTTCTTTGCAAGCACTTCTCTCAACAAAATCATCAAAAATCATAAACAAAGCTGCTACTCAAACAAAATCTAGATATGATACAGAATCCCAAAATCAATCTATGTCAATACTTCTTTAATCAAATATAATGCAATATTAAAATCAAATAAGATCAATAGAACCAAAACTAGAACCAGGCAGAGAACCGGAATCAGAATCCAAACCTAATAAAATCATGCTATCATATCACTTGTTGAAAAGCTATGATATGGAAACGGGTTGATATAATTCAACATTAAAGAAGTAAAAAATTTATCTATCTAAAGAAGTAAAAAATAACAAGATAGATATATCTAATGTGGAGGTGAAATTTTAAAGATGGTTTGGTTGAGCGGTTAAGCATCAATATTATATCTATTCTTGATAGCAAACTTGTAGGGTGATAGTAAGAGCTACCCCTCCACAAGGCCGACATCATCAATTCCAAAGAATTAGTTCCCTATTTTAAGTCTTTCTTTTTCCAAGTACATAGTAAGTAAAGATTAAACTTCTACCTTTGTTACTAAGATATTAGCCATTGATCTACCCTCCCACAAGGTCAACATCATCAGTTCCAAAGAATTAGTTCCCTGTTTTAAGTCATTCTTTTTCCAAGCACGTAGAAAGTAAGAGAGGCTAAAGTTTAATCTTTACTTCTTACGTACTTGGAAAAAGAAAGACTTGAAAAGGAAACTAATTCTTTGGAATTGATGATGTTGGCCTCGTGGGAGGGTAGCTATTAGTATTATCCCAGAAATTTGCTGCAGGTATACATGTAATATTGATGCTTAACAGCTTAATTTGTTAAATATGTTTTGTGAAATTTCTCTTACTCACTTGCAAGAGCAAAATATAAGAGTGAGTGGCTCCATTGTTAGTATAAATAATAATAATAATAAATAAATAAATAAATAAAATTAAACTTTAAAAAGAAAAAATCAATCAATTATTACGAAATTTTTTTTACACAAAATCATAGTTACGTTAACCTAAACATGGTACAGATTTCAATTTATTCTTATCTGTTTACTTCACATAAATACAATGAAAATCAAATTCCATTCATGGGATTGATTTAAGACTGATTTGCTGCACTTATTTCTCTCCTAATATTTATATTAAATCAGGTCCATACAAAAATTTTTCTTTTATCATTCCTCGCAAGGCTATCGAATTTAAAAATGACATTATGTACAAGTGACACTTGAAAAAGAAACTGGTGTGGAGTTTCAAAATAAGCTAGCAACGTGGAGGCATTTGTAAGCCACCAAAGACAGGATTGGCATTTACACATCGAGATATAGTAGGAATGAGACCAAGCTTGAGGTCAATGTCGCTGACTCGAATGTTTTTGCATGGCAACTGCTTGCTGCACCTTATATCCACTGCTATTGGTGAAATTGTCGTTCCTCTTATGTTTGAAAAACTAACATCTTTGATCTGCACAAGTGAAGGCTGTACAAATAACAATTAATGAATGCCAAAATTATCATATGCTTCAACCTCATGAATGATAAGATTATACATAATTTCACACATTCATTTATGTCACAAATGTCACCTCTTCGTTATTTCACAAATTTTGATCAAAATTTAATCAACTGTTTTTTGAGAGTGAACAAAATTAAATGTATTTATCATTTTTTTTAAAATTATTGAAATGAGATACTAGAAGTTTGATATTTAAAAAAAAAAATAGAATATTTTAATTATAACAGATGTCATATATTTTTAGTAATTTATAGGTGTCGTACTTTGACTTAATAAAAATAAATTAATTATCAATTTCATGATCTTGAAAGTCTTAAAAATTAAAATAAACTAAAATTTTATACTTAAAGGATAATGGAGACATTAATTTAGTAAAGAGAGATGTTTTACTATTAATTAAATATTCACAAATTCTACATCAATTTAATACTATTGACACTCTTTCAATTAAGATTGCTTACGTTGTATATGTGTAATAATTTTTTTTGTTGACATAAAAGCTAAATTACATTATAAAATTGTCGTAGAAAGACTTACATCCAGCAATCTATCTAAAATTTCTAAAGCCCTAATTTTTCTTAACTAAATTCATAAACCTGAATTCCTCATTTTTTTTTATACTTTTCATGAACTCTCAAATGAGCTTCTATTGCCATTTTACATAACAAAGATATTAGAATGAAACAAAATCAAAAGCTGGAGTGACAAAAAAGTATATTTATGTGAAAGTTAGTCATAGTTGTACTAAGTAGATATAAAATTTTGGAAATCGATATTAAGTTGATGTTAAATTATATTTCAATATGAGCTTAATTTGTTGGAAAATATGTTAGTGCATACAAAAAAGAAGAAAAAGCTAAAATAAGATATACCTTCTTTTTGCAGTTAGGAAAACACTCGTATTCTTGGTCAATGATGACGGGATTTTTAACTTTCTCCATGGTAATGCCAGTGAAGCTTATATCGCTAGCTGATCCTGCATACTTCTCAGGCCATGTCTTTATTCTCAGTCCATTGGTTGTCCCTTTCATTATACTGTCCTGTACATGAATTCCTTTCACCTCTAGCTCATCTGGGTACTTCCCCAGGCTACCAATACTGCCATGCCATGCATAGATCAATAAAAAAAAAAAAAAATTTAAGAAACAATACAACATTTTTTCATCTTGATCAAACTCTCAGTTTCTATATGTAAGTTTCTAATCTCTTCAATTTGTCATTATAGCTCAACTAAATAAGTTGTACCAATTAGTAGCTAACTATGTAATATGCTACTTTCATTTATTTACATCCGTATACAGTCAATTAAACACAGAATTACCTGCATGTCTTATATGTGACCCAACATGAGGGATCTACTTAGAGTTGGCAAAGGACCCGACCCTAACAAGAATCTGTCATTTTATATTTGTTAAGGGCTTGACAAGATCTAACTTGAACGCTTGATAAGAATTTGTTTTCAATTAGAAAAATATAATGATAGATTTTTTTATTAAAAAAGAAAATAGAAAATAGAAAAAATGTAAAATTATTTTTTTTATTAATAATAATTAATTTGTTATAGAGTATGCTATCTAAGTAGGTTTAATGTGAATCTCTAAAGATATCCAAAACTCATTGAATATTTAATAATTAAACACAAACTCAAACTATTAAATAGTGAGTCTAATTAATTTAGATTTAACCCATTAAATAAATATCTATTAATTCGGATAGGATCTATTAATCTAAATATTTTTGTCATTCCTAATTCTACTCTCCTTAATGAATAACTGAAAATTTATTCCGTCAAGTGAGAGATAGAAACAAAGATTGGAAGCAAGCCCTGTATCTATTTCCTTCTTGGTACAGTAAGAATCTCATTTACTTACCAAGTATATTAGAATTTTTCAACCTAAAGCTTTGTCTAGTGGAGTGAGACTAATCTTCTTCCTAATTAACTACTTCACATTACCTAGCATTTAGGGCCAATTTTATTTTAGATTGTGATTTCTGCATAATTGTGAGGAAAAAAGAGCTTCTCGTATGAACGATATGTCCACACAAATTATGTGAATTAAACTAATCATTTAGTTGTTTCCACTAAAAAGTAAGTGAGAGATTATCATAAATACAGTTTGTCTCATTTAGTTTATCAAACTAGCAACAAGGCGATTGGTTTGGTTTATATAATAGTTTAGTAGACACAACCTACATAAGAATTATATATTTTTCTTACCTGATTCCATGTCCAGGTCCGCACATCAATCTGTTAATGGTAACATTTGTGACTCCTTGTATAATAGAGACACAATCATCACCAGTTTCAATGGAAGTTCTAGATATTTTAACTTTAGCAGAGTGGCTTATATGAATGCCGTCAGTGTTGGGGCTGTCAGCTGGTGCAATGATCTTTAGTTTTCTCAGTCTGATGTTGACGGAGTTAGTGACAAATATGTGAAACCCTTTGGGGTTTATGGACTTTATGTCTTGTATTATTGCATCACTCACTTTGTTGAATTGTAGAGACTGCACAACATGCAAAGAAGTCACAAATTGCATCATTTTTTTTTTCATAACATCGAAAATAAAAATACAGAATTTTCGTCGCAAAAATTATGAAAATAAAAAATTTAATCCTATACATTTTCAATTTTGGAAGTATCCATGCGAATCAGGCAAACTTACGCTGGGCAATCTAGAACAATCAGTTGGTCCGTTTTCATGGTTTTTGCAGTCGTTGAAAGGCCAAAAGGCTTTGCCCCGACCATCAAAAGTACCTCCACCAGTAAGTTTAAGGCCCTTGACGTCCTCAAAGATGAGCCATTCGCCATTTTCGTACTCACTGGCATCAAGTGTGGCCAAAATGGTGCCTTGCACTTGAATTGTCATAGGTATTGGAGCTACGCACTTGTCTCCTCCAAAAAACATCGAACTAACCAAGAAATTACCTTTTGGCACGAAAAGCCTTACTCTCTCCTTTGAATTGCACACTTTTCTCCATCCATCCATAAAAGCCTGCTTGCATACACAATCAATCATTTCGTCCCTCAATAACTCAAGAGAGATGGATAATCTTGGATCGTAATAAAAAAAATATTATAATTCAATTCATTTAAAATTAAATATATATATATATATAATTGTAAATGAATTCATTTTTAAATAAATTTAATTCTAAATTTTTCATGTTGTCAAATAAGAAGTAAAGGATTTAGTTTCAGTTATTTAAATTATTTATTGTAAAATTGTGTTATTAAATTATTAGTACTATTATCTATTGTATCATTGTATTTAGAGAAGTATATATATCAAGTTTCTGAACTTTCAAAACGGAATTTCATGTATAATTGTATAAAATGTAATGACCTAAACCTGCTTAACTCAACTTGATTATTTTTCAAAAAATCTTGACCCAATCTAGCTCAATTAAAATTGTGCAAGGCCTGAGGTCTCATCTGAAAATTCAATTACCTTTATTTTTATTATTATTTTAATCAATTTTTTTTTTAAAATTATACATTGAAATAGATAATAGGACATTTGAGCATTCATTTACGGAAGTCTAAAGTTTGCTGGAAGCTACGACTTTAGTTAATGGTGATGTCTTCTATCAGCATCTTAATGAGTGAAGATCAAATTTGACATTCTAAATTAATATATATCAAATTTGACATTCTAATACCAGGTTGATCATATATTCTTCCCGTAGATTTATTAAGACACGAGGATCATGTCTTTACATATGCCAAAAGAGAAGGAAAGGAACATATACCTATGTCTACAGTAGGCCATATTTGGTCAATCAATTGTAGAAGAAAAGAAGGCATATATTCTTATGCATATTTTTAGTATTCTTTCTCGAGAGACATTTAATTTACTTATGAGATAAGTAAGCAAATATTTTCTTAAACAAAAAAATTAATAATAAACACATGTAGATCATGTGATTGTCACACAATGACTTTAATTTAATCATAAATACATATATATATATATATAAATATAGTGTAATAGAAAAGAAATTATTTACTCCAACAGCCAAACAGAAAATTTTTCCTTACGAGAATAGACAATAAATAAGTTGGATTTTGGACTAATCATCACCATAAGTTCAAAAGAAAAAAATCTTGAATGCACCAATATAAGAGAATGCACTCTTAAAATCAACCAAGGAGAGAATTAATTTCTATTAATGTGCAAATTAGAAGGAAAATACTCTAATAGCTGAAGAGAAAAATCATAATTAGTTTAATTAGTTATGATTTTAAATTATGATCCTTAATCATCATCACAATATGTAATATTATAATTGTATTAGTTTTTATAATTTTAATTTTTCATAATTTTGTATTATAACAATTGCAGTAATCTACAGATTTTTCTGATTACAATTTTCACAATATAATCGCGCTGATTGCCACCATGAAGGTGGATAAAGCTAAATTCAATGCATGTTGATAATTTACCTGAGTGCTATCAGTCTTGCCATCAGCCTTGGCTCCAAAATCCAAAACGTTAGCAATTTTCTCACCTGGAGCAAGAAAATCCTTAGCTACATTTTTACCTTTGTAAATATCTGGCCCAGCAACTGGCACCACTCTTTTCTTCTGACCATCTACGCTACACACCAATGCATAACACCATATAATAATTGTAACTCGCTCTAAAATCGCCATTGTTATTCCTTCACAACCTAGCTCTATGATATTTCTTTTTCTCTCTGTTTTTTGTATTTTTATTTTTTTATTTACAGGTTTAATTCCTCCCTGAAGGAGGCTGAGAGATTCAGTAGAGAAAAATTATCTCTGATTCTCTGCCTTTCAGCCTCTGCGTAGTAATTTGACTTTGATACCTTACTTTCTGATGCAACAAATTGCCACCGCTGAACCTATTTTTGGGCTTCTAAATTGATGGAGAATGTTAGGATTTCTGTGTATTATAAAGTGGCCTATTTTTACTCCTTGAACATATCTATTTTAGCTGATAAATTCCGATATATATTATATTAACCCAAAAAGAGAAATTCTGGTTTCCACTGAATCACTGTTGGAATTTGAGATATATGCTGTCACCACATTTTCTGAAATATGCTTTCAGTGGCCAACCAAACTAACAAAGAACATCATCATGATTTTGATTTTAAGTCATGGTTGGAGTCAGAGCGATTATGTAGTAATTAATTAAATTATGAATAAATATAAAAAAATACTATAAACTTGCAGATTACCATAAAAGATGTTAACATAATATTATATTGTACATAGTATTATAATTAATGACTGCAATTTTGAATCATGATTTCATTTGATCTATTCTCAATTCTAAGGTAAAAGATTAATTTTGTCACTGTAATTTCGTGCCTTGGGCTTAATTATGTGTATATTGATGCTGTATAAAATTGATTTATTTCAAACGAAACTACATGACAGGAGTAGTATTAATATATCCATCTTTTATCAATCCCATGGTGTATGCTCATATATAGATTTAAACTTGAAATTTTCAAGATGGAATTTCGAGGCTCAATCATTGGCTTAACAAATATCCTCAGGAAAATTTAAATGGCCTTAAGCTTATATATCATAATATCAAAATTTAGACTTCAGAGAACAAATTTATCGTAGCTAGGAGAAAATCTATAAAACATTTAGACTCTGATTGTTTTGCTGAAAAACATCTTTCATAACAAATTTTTTATTTATTTGTGATTATAGTTATAAAAATTTAAAATCATAAAAAAAATATTCTATTTGTTTAATGTTATATGTATAAAGTGTGATAAAAAATAATATTCATTTTTTTTAAAGCAGAAGTTGTTTTTTTTCCATTACTGTGATAGCATACAGTATTGTTAATTACAAGGTCTATAGGTGATAAAAAGTCCTCTACTTTTATATATGTAAATAAGATTTTTTTGTGAAAGATATTTTTTGACAAAGCAAATTGAGTCTCAATTATACATTTTTTTATTTTACTATTTTATGATCCTATAAATTTATGACCTTGAGTTCCAAATTAACATGTTTCTATGTACAACACAACAATAACACGAGAGAGGCATTAAATTATGAGAACGAAGAAAGATGTGCAAATAACAAGCCAGCAGCAAGCTAGCTGATATATATTAGTAACTACTATAATTCCTAAGTTTGTTTTGCCCATAACTTACCTTGAAGTTGTTGCAGATCAGTAGTGTAATTAAGACACTGAAGCCCTACGTTTACACACTTATGTATATCGTATACAGTACAAAAAGACCGAGCCTATTCATTTCTATTAACATTGAAACAGAAAAAGAAAAGATGAACGCGTAGTACTGTTTAATTTCGTTGCGACAGCTTTTGTGATGATATTTTTCATTATCACCACCCCACCAAACCTTGCCGCTGAAGCTCTGATCTGTTGTTGTCGGGTAAGAACCTGGAAGCAGCTTCGTTGCATTTGATGTCTTCTGCTTCGATCTGAATCATTGGAACACTCTGAGTAACAACAACTGGAGTCGGATAAAATTTGTATTGGCAGCAAATTCGAGATGTTGATGATGAAGGTGGAGAGCTTCTATTGGAATTCTTTTGCCTGCCATACGACTTTTCAACAGAAGTAACTGTAAAATCTGCTTGAAGTGCCATTACTGCACAATTAAGCAACTGCTCTAGTTTTTTAATGCTTCTGTGAGTACAGAAGTTAGGGTTTAAAGCCATTTATATAGGTCTACACACATTAGGCACTGTAACTTCCCACCATCGTCCTATAGTGGGACCCAACTCTACGTCATGATTCTCCTTTACTTTTATTTATGATTTAAGAATCAGAGAAGACAGTGATCTATCAATTGTACAGGTGAGTTTGGTTACTTCTGAGTTTGCTGTCACCAAAAAATTAGAATTCAATTAATTTAGATTTAGATTTATGAATAGTTTTATACATAAAATTAATTTTAATTGAATTGAATTCTTATTTTCTTATAATTTCATACAAAGGATAAAAGTTTAATGTCAAGATTTTAAATTGCAATTTTAATTTATAACAATTATATTTTCCTACATCTGTCTCAATTTTATTAAATACGGCTTATCCACAATCACAATTGAGAAACATAATTAATGCTTTCATATACAGTTAATGGATCTGATTTTGTTGATCTTTCATGTTTATGTTCTTCCCTTTATCATATGATTAATCAAGTGACTAATCTCTTTTTTGAATCCGAATTTTCAAAGCTTGTTTTCTTATTATGCCTTATTCTAAACGAATATACATTTATTTCCAGCTGATATCCATAGTCTCGAATCAGAGACTTGGTTACGTTTAATTGCGGTGACTGTGGTATTGTTTTTTCCTCAACAAGATTTTTTTTTTGTTTAATTTATAATACGTTAAAATATATATGTTGCAGCATATATACTTATATAAATGTATTTTTAAATCTTCTATTTATAACATATTTCCGTTTTTATATTTATTTATTTTTTACCATTAACCTTGTCTTTAAATCATACCGCTATACACGTACTTGTATTCATATAGTAATATAGCAAATTGATAAGAGAAAAGTTAAATACATAAACACTACTCATAAAGGTTTCAAATTTTTTGTCTATCATTAAAATAGAGTTCATAAGAAAGATTTAACAATAAAAATTATGCATATCAAGATTGTATAAAGTATAATAATCAATTGATCAGCTTAAATAGTTAGCTAGATAAACTTTCTAGATTCGAGTCATGTAAAGAAAAAAAGATAAAGATAAAATGGTAGCTATTGTGACATTCACCAAGATGATAGATAGTTCATTTGGTCGGCTGATGACATCCACAAAAAAGAGTCGTATAATTCTAGTTATGGTTGTAAATATATACATGAATAATAGGGTTAACAATGTAAAAATCATAACAATTATATAAAATTTTTTAATTTTTTTTTATCAAAAATTATAAATGTGTGTGTAGATTTTACATGTAATAAGTACATATCTCATCCATTTTTTTTATCTATTGTAATATTGGAGATTTTTTTTCTTTTTTATCTGTTTTTTTAGGAAATTAAGAATGTATTTATTTATTTTTAATTTTACCCCTATCATTTAATAAATACTCTACTATTTCACACATCAATTGACAATGAAGGATATATTAATAATATACAATTCTTTTCTCTTAAAATTAATGCTATTTATTAGTCTCTTTAATCTGTGCAGATTTATCTTAAATGACAGACAAAAAAATGAAAGAAGTGAAAAATTACAACTTTATTATTTAAAGATATATAAAAAAACTCTTATTATTGCACAAAAATTATAATTTTATGTGAAAAAGTTATAAAAAAGCATAAAATTTTTTCACAAAACTTAGAAAATTAGTATTGATATGTTGCTCGAGAAAGTAATAAGCATAACCCCAATTAATATCTCTCCTAATGTTCTCATCTAATATTACACATATTATTCAAATGAAATTCTTATAACAAATACTATTTTGCGAAGATTAATATGTGTTCAAACGTAACTAGTGTCGGTTATCTGATTCCACTTCTCAATCACACTTTAACAAAGTGTGAAGAAGCTGTACCAAGCTTGTGAAATAAGCTAGCTGTAGGTCTCCAAAGTAAAACTATTCTCATAAAGCCTTTTAGTTTTGGGCAGGCAGACGCGTGCATGTTGAGCCATATCATGAAAAGATGACAAGATAAGACAAGTGCAACCAAAAGAATCAAAAGTTCATACGTTGAATTTTATCCGAAGTAATTTAGATCAGATCATGGATAAACTCTGTTTTTCAAGAAACAAATGGATGTTTGACATGTTTGACCCCCTTTTTATGAAATGAAATAATAACAAAAGAGAGTGATTAGAAGCTCAAAACAGGGAAACTGCACAATTCCTAGATTTTCTCTCCAAGGTAATCAGAATATTGAAGGTAAAAAAGGAGGATATTAATATATTATTTTGGAACTTTTCCATTAATTTTTGTCATACAATCTGAATTTAATTTGCTAATTTATTGAAATAAGTGTGAAAATGGTGTTAATTTCTCAATTAAAGTCAGTCCAGGGTGGGAAAATTAACAGATGTTGATGAAGAACATAAATCATGTTGCATGTGAGACTAATATTAAATAACTTGTACTTTTCGAATTGTGGTAGGAATCATTATCTCTATCTTGCTCCATTTTTGATAAAGAAAGAGGATATTTTCTGGCACTGCTTTCAAAAATCAACATTTGACTGATCATATGCATTTCAATTCCTTCTTCTTAATAAGGCTGTTTTTCTTTCTATATTCTTTTCTTGGTTTGGTTTACTTTCAGTTTTTTTTCCAACGTTAAAGAAAAAAAAAAAAGAAGAAAGGAATCAATAAAGAAATTGGCGCATGAGAATCACATTTCACAGTGGATCCAATTCCTTACCCATATATTCGTTTTTCCTTGCCAGCTATATAATTTATGTTCCAAATCAACAAGTAGTTTGGGCTGATTGGACGGTTGATTCCTCCCAAGCAAGTTTCCTCTAAAAATGATGTGGAATATATTTAACAACAACATTTTTTTTTTTATTAAAAACGAACTCTATATAAGCAAAGATAAATATTTAAAAAAGAAAAAGGTTTCAGTAAAGAGATCGGGAAAATAGTAAAGGCCTACGGTGAATCCAATTCCTTGGATCATTTTTTTCTGTCAGATGATAATGACTGATTAACTGTAAGATGATTCCAATTAATTCTTTTTTCTTACTTCCAAACCATCTCAAGAGTTAATTATCTTGAATATTTAAATTGTTAAGAGATGGATTACAGATGATTTTCAAAGAAAAATAATACTTTTCATATAACTAGTTCTCGACCTTATTTATTTTGGAAAAAAAAATCACGAAAAACTATATACTTAATTACAATTTTGATTTCTTAATATATAAATAATATGCATTTGATCCTTTTAAAATAAAATATTCCATTTTAATCTTCTTAATATACATATTGGACCAAATTAGATTCATGTTTGATAATTTTTGTCAAATTTAAAATAAAAATGCTAATTGGGACAAATCTTCACATAGGACTCCATGCTAATCATTGAGCAGAAAGGTAGTAAAACATACATTATTATGTTAGAATACCTGTAAACATTCGTAATTAGTTTTATTTAAGATGAAGAAACATCTTGATTTCACTATTAGCATCACATAACATATTAATTTCCTTTGTATTGATTATCAACTTGAAGTCATGTTAGAGCTTTGTGTCTTAATTAGGATTTTGAACATTTAATTTGATTAACATTATTAATATGGATCAGATGTAATTTAATTTGTATAATATAGAATATTATATTTTAGAATGATTAAATGTAATTAATTTATATATTAAGGGATCAAAATTATAATTAAGTCAAAATTATAAGATCTTTCTTCTTTAAACCAAAGACATTAATAATGCAAGTATACACATTATAATTAATTCAGATAAATGAAGATGAATTTGATATCACAACTCCAATGAAGAGTTTTAGGTAATTAAAATATTCTTGGGAAAAAAAAATTATATCTAAGAGGAGCAAAGGAAAACATCAGAGACTAAAAACAAAGGTGCTCCTTCCAAGCTTTCCATTTCCACTCAAGTTATGGTACAAAAACTACCAGCTACTTTAAGTATATTCCAATCCTCGGCTGCGGAAAAGACCTTTATACGAGAAGCTAAAGCTATAAAATACACACACAAAAGCTTCGAAGCCACATATATATCTAATGGTTAATATCAAGAGTAGCTTTATGAGAAGTTTGTGCTGAAAATATATATGCATTTAAGGCCACTCTACTTAAGAGGGATTAATTGATCTCTGTGACCTATAAATATTATTTGATAAGACGACTACCGAAATGTTTCTTGTGTAGCTGTTTGAATATTATTGGTTCAATTTGTGCTTTTAATAACCTTTCGTTTCTTTCTTTTGGTTTTCTATATGAATTTTCAGTATGGATCTTCTAATTCTTGAAACTTGCATATGTGCAATTTTATGTTGGAAAAAACTGAATATATTAAAACACTCAAATTAACAGATTTATTGAATTATGTTAGAATACATTGGATTTATATATATAAACTTAATTAATAGTAATACAATTGTACTTAATATTATGTGAGAATCTATGACAGTAAAGCACTCCTTAATCGATTCACTCCTTATAACCTTAGTAGAAAAAAGGGAGAGAAAACTATATCTGATGAAGCCTCGATAGGACACTTACAGCTCTACTAAGGTATAAGTAGGAATCTGCTTTATTATAATTCTATTGAGTCAACTAACCCGTTGTTATTAGCCCAATAATAAGGCTTACACCATAAAGTCAATCAATAGCCTAGGTGTTATTACAAGTCCAATAATTAGATCGCATAATTATTTGACTCATAATAATTAATTGTTGTGATATTCACTCAATCTAATATATATGATTTATTAAACTATGGTAATCCACATAGGAAAATTCAAATAATCTCCCACTTGAATAACATAATTTAATAAACAAGAACTTGGATTATAATATATAGCCACAACGATGCCAACACAACAACAACAACAATGACAATGACATTATTACAATCATAGATCAAGCATAAGTATTTAATAATATAGATCATCATATCCGATAAGGATGTTAATGTCATACCTATCTTAAATTCTTATGTTGTAATGACTGAAACATAATATGGAATGTGAGAGAAACAAACATATATATCAAAATGTGATCATATGCATATTTTTATGAAATGGTCCATACATCCACCCCAAATATCAAAAGAGAATTAATATTCTCAATGTGGTAGTGAGACATGGTTTAAATGTCTCCAATAACTTGCCATAATCAAATATTGTGCACAAAGAACAATACATGGCAAAATATGAAAATTTCAATAATCATATCTCAAGACAATAATGTTTCAATTAGAAATATGAAACTCCCACTAATCCTAAACACCAAAAGACTTAGCCAAACTCATTTTAGTCACTTATTTATAAACAATTTTTACATCTAAGCCTTTGGGTAGTGGATTCTCAAGTATACAATCCGTGGCAACATCTATAATACTTGTGTATCTTCTCTCTTTAACAAATTGATACTTAATATTAAAATATTTGTATAGGTAGTACTTTCATTATTATTTTCAGAGAAGTTCACTATGGCAACACTGTCACAACATATGGTTAATGTCACAATCCAAAAACCTTGATCATGACAAGCGTTAATATCATTCCCTATTTAAATATTCACTAGCCTTTACTATACATTTCTATTATAGAAACCTTAGTGTTTTCTCACTGATAATCAATTGATTAATTGAAATATAGTGAACTCAAGAAAGACAAGGAAGCTCATTGAAAATATTTACATATATGATATAATTTATATTAGCATTGCCCAATAGATCAATGTCAGTATAGCTGGATTCTACCAAATTTTTACAAATTGTTCAAAAATAAAACATTCTCAACCTTCCCTAAGAACCTATGAACCATCCCGAACTACCTCATGTACTTTTCAAACAGGGCATTCAAAAGAAGTTAGATTAATCTATGTCTTACCATAATATCAAAAGCATAGATTAACCTAACTAAATCCTATAGCCATTCTATATATAGGTTTTTCAAAACCAAGGGCAACAAAATTATTTATCGATTGATGGTAGACCTTTTTAGGGGTCAAACTATTTAAGGGCCATCATTAGAAGTAGATTAAGCAATTCCAGTGGAATGATCTCAACATCATGAAGAACTTCACATCTTTCCAGATTCAGGATGATAGTATAATGGATGTTTATTTCGTATGATCCTAAGGAGCCTGAGACTGTGGTCGTGTATGTATCAATGGTAATTTCCATTGGATTGGCATCTATCTTATTTTTTTGGAATATGAATCGCAATATCTTGAGAATCTAAAAAAAATAATCTATAAAAAAATGAGTTTGGGGCATAGTAAATAAAACCTACCAAACTTATGAACTCATCAACCAATAAAAGATACATGTGTATATACAAGCAACCATACCTTAGCTGGATAGCCATTTCTCATGAAATTTTCATAAGCAAATAATGAATACCATCCATAAGGATGATCATATCGCAATCTTTTTAGTATATCAGGTCAGACTCTCATAGTCACAATCCACCATTTGTAGTTCATCATATATTTCAATCCTATAACATTATGTCTCAATATTCATATGGCAATTTAAATAATTCAAACATTACATAGCAATATATCATAAATCTCCTTATTACTCTGGTCCAATGTTATCCTGCACAAACCTAGCCTTATGCCTCCGAGCCAACCTTATCCTACTTATCATTTCAAAATGTGTAGATTTAGGATTTGATTCATTATTCTCCATCACAACCCATCATCACATTTTAAGCCTTATAAGGGCTTTCAAGTAATCAAGGATATCTATTCCATAATAGATACATCATCAAGATCACATCAACACATTTTATCACCATTTATGACATCATGTCACATTTTAGATCTTATAAAAAGTAATAAATATTAAGCAATATGCTTCTCACAACAACTATATCACACTATTTCATTTAGCCACAATTATAGTCACAAGAGTTACATTTTATTTGTTAATGCACCTTCCATTCTTTGTTTCATCATATGACTATTTCAATTAATTTCATATTAATAATATATATAACCAATTGTTAAATTCAATAATATTAAGTTGTAATTATCTATTTAAAATTTGTTAATCTTTACACTCAATTTAGTAGGGTTTATATAAAATTAAACTAAGGGAATAGGAAATAATTTGGAAAGAAGAGAAGTTGAGCTAAAAAAATGAGGAAATTTCTGAAGATATGATCAGAATTGTGAGCAAGATCATTGAAGCAATTTGAGTAGAATCATAATTAGAATAGATAAGTTCAAGTATGAAAGATTTGATTTAACTTAAAGAAAATTAGTTAAAAGTGCAAGTCTGCTCGCCCAAATGTGCAATCACTTAGGAAGTCTATTTGTAAATGCCATTAGGATTGCGATGGAATTAGAAAATAGAGTAGAGAAGATTGATTTGATTCATGCAAATTTAGTTTAAAATTCAATTCGAATATAAGAGTAAAAATAATGGGTTTTTGTGAGCATGATCGTGGGTTTAATTCTAAAAGCAATTTAACTTGCACGAGTAGAAATTGTAGGCAACAATAGAAAAATAGAGGAGGACAACTTCCAATTCAACCACATACAATAGGGTCCTATCACAACATGTTTTGATAGCTTAAGCATATACAAAACCCAACTATTTCAATAACAAGCTAATCATTTTATTAGTCAATCCATTTAATCACAAAGTATGTCTCACAATCATAAAACCCATTTCCATCAACTATCATCAAATGTTTAGCAGATCACAAGTAAGAAACATATATTAATTTACAATAATGGTAAGAGTTACTCACAGGTAGGTTGGATACACCAGATTACTTTTGATCTCACTAAAAATCCTCAACATTCTTCATAAACAAAAGGAAGAGCATGTTAGCTCTTTAGCTATTTTAATGTTTTTCTTTTAGCAAACAATTAGATATCATTTACTTATAGTTTCCTTATGTAAAAACAGATCAAATATGAGTTCTAAAACTTAAAGAAATTCTCATGGGTTTCAGAAGTGAGCATTATTGTGAATAGTAACTACCAACTTCAAAAACTCATAACTTGAGTTTTATCGCATGAATCAGTATGATTTTAATGTTAAAACAAAGAGGAAGAAGAGATGATTTAGTAGTAAAAATTTGATAAAATAATAAGAGGGAGCTAGTAAGCTTACTTGATGAGAGAGAGAGTTAGGGTAGAGAGGGGAAGTGACTTAGAGAAGAAGAAGAAGAAATTGCATGACTTGTATAGTTTGAAGCCAAAGATGAAGAAGAAGAGGAGCTAACTAAGGGAAGGGCAAAATGGGAAAGATAGGTCAACTTTCCAATAACTAAAAGTTGACCATTTTTCCTTTTTAGTAATTTTCCTATTTCTTTCATTTTAAAATCAAATTTAATGTACTTATTAGTCACCAATGACCATGAAGTTTTAATACAAATTAGGTAAATTAAATACCTTCGTCACAACTATACTTTTGTGCCCATATGATATTCGTAACCTTAGTTTCGATATTTTCAAAGTTTCATGGAAATTAAATCTCAAAAATATGAATTTGGTCCTTTGAACATTCATGACAATAATTCATTCTCCAAAATAGCTTTTTAAAATTTTATATAGTCTATTCTACTGTGTTTGGCCTCTTGTGGCTCTTCATCTATAATTTCAAATTCTTCAAAATTTTTATTTTTCCTAATTGTTACCAAAACCGATTTTAGAAAAAATTCAAGGTATTACAATTCTCCCCCTTAAAAGAATTCACCATTGAATTCTAAATAACATTGATAAATAAACTAGAACAAACTAATGATTATTATATTCATTCCTTACCAAATAATCATGGATATTGCCTTTGTATGTCAGCTTCCAATTCCCACATGTCTTCTCATTCATCATGTTGCCCCCACAATACCTTGATTATATGAACTTTTGTTGATCTTAATTTTTGAATTGTCGGTCAAGGATAATTGTTTGTTGTTCTGCATATGTCAGTTTGGCATCTAACTAAATTGGTTCTTTTGTAATAACATGAGAATAATCTAAAATATACTTTTTCAACATGGAGATATGAAACACTGGGTGGATTCCTTGCATCTCATCTGGAAACTCCAATTGATATGCTACCACTCCCACACATTTGATAATTCTGAGTGGTCCTATATATCATGGTGCTAACTTCCCCTTTTTGCCAAATCACATAATTCCTTTCATAGAGGATACTTTGAGAAACACTCGGTCATCAATCTTGAATTGAGGTCTCTCCTTCTATTATTCATGTATGACTTTTATTTATCTTGAGTTATTTTCATTCGATCACGGATCAATTGTATCTTTTCAACTACATCTACTACAAGATCTAGCCCTAATACCTTTGCATCTCCAAGCTCCACCCAACCTATTAGAGATCTACATCTCCTCCTATATAATGCCTCAAATGGTGCCATTTGAATACTGGATTGGTAACTATTATTATAAGTGAATTCAATAAGCAGCAAATATTTTCCCAGTTCCTTTTGAATTCTAACATGCATGCTCATAGCATATCTTTTTAAAATCTATATCGTTCATTTTGTTTGGCCATCGGTTTGTGGATTGAAAGTTGTGCTAAACCATTGTCAAGTATCCAATGCTTGTTGAAATGATTGCCATAAGTGAGAAGTAAACTAGGTACCATGATCTGAAATAATAGTTAATGACACACCATATAAAAAAATTTATTCAATTAGTATGATTGTACATATTGGGTAGTTGACTTAATCAAGTGATCAATAATGACCCAAATCGAATCATAACCCTTCGACAATTTTGGCAATCCAATCAAGAAACCCATTATAATACTTTCCAACTTTCACTCCAAAATGTTAATAGATTGGTGCAATCTTGCTGGTTGTTGATGCTCTGCTTTCATTTACTAACACGAAAGACACTTAGTTATATATTCTAGCACATTATGCTTCATGCTTTCCCACCAGAACATGTCTTTCAAATCATGATACATTTTAGTCACACCCAAGTGCATCGTATATGACAAGTTATAAGCCTGATACAGTAAATCTCCATGAACACTTGAAGGGACCCACAATCATTCTTCTTTCTTTAGCACTTCTACCTTATCAACTACAATACATGAGTTTAGTTTCGTTTCCCCCTTTTGTTTAAGAATTATGTATTATAGATCTTGCTTTTGAGCTTCTTTAATCCAATCTACCATCATTGACTATACTGTCATATATGCTAGAATTGAAGTCTAATTTAGAACTTTTAATTGCACACCAAACTTTTCAAGTTCAGAGTAGAAGTATATCAACTTTTCCTCTTTAGAAAGGAGATAAGCTAAACTGCTTGTCGACTTATAACTCAAGGCATTTGCCACCACATTTGCCTTATTAGGATGATACAATATCAAACAATCATAATCTTTGACTAACTCTATTCATCTTCATTGTCAAAGATTAAGATTTTTTTTTGTTCAAAAATGCATTTTAAACATTTGTGATCTGTATAAGTTTTATATGTTTCTCTATACAAGTAATGCCTCTATATTTTTAAAATGAAAACAACAGTTGCCATTTCTAAATCATGAGTAGAATAATTCTTACTATGTTTCTCTAATTGCCTCAACACATATGTGATTACTTTTCCATTTTGCATCAACACACATCCCAGTCTTATTCGAGAAGCATCATAATACATAGCGTAGATGGATGATCCAGTTGGTAACATTAATACCAGAGCTATTGTTAAACATTGCTTTAATCTTTGGAAACTTCCTTTGCACGTAAGGGTCCATTTAAATCTCACTCCCTTCCAAGTTAATTTGGTCAGTGGTGAGGAAATTTTAGAGAAGTCTTTGACAAATTTCAGGTATTATCCTACTAATCCTAGAAACTATGAACTTTTGTGACCATTATGGATCTAGGTCATTTCTCTGTAGCTTCTATTTTTTGAGGATCAACTCATACTCCCTCTTGCAACACCATGTGCCCAAGAAAATTTACACTAGTTGCCCAAAATTTACATTTAGAGAATTTTGCATAAAGCTTATGCTCATGTAGGGTTTGTAACACTATTTGTAGATGTTGATTTTGCTCCTCCTTGCTTTTAGAGTAAACCATGATATCATCAATAAACACAATTACAAATTTATCCAAGAATGGTTTGAAAATCTAATTCATCAAGCCCATAAAAGCAGTTGGGGGCATTCATTAAATCGAAGAACATGACAAGAAATTCATAATGTCCATATCGTGTATGAAAAGCAACTTTAGGCACATCTTTTTTATGAATCTTCAACTAATGATACCTTGATCTCAAGTCTATTTTTAAAAAATATTTCACCCCTTACAATTGGTCGAATAGATTATCAATATAAGGAATGGGGTATTTATTCTTGATGGTCACCTTGTCCAATTGGCAATAATCAATACAAAACCTTAGTGAACCATCCTTCTTTTCAACAAACAATACAGGTGCTCCCCATGGTAAAACATTTAGACGAATCAACCCTTTAACAAGTAACTCCTATAATTAAATTTTCAATTCCTTCAATTCTATTAGTGCCATTTGATACTGAGGTATAGAAATAGGCTCCATGGCAGGCATAAAATTGATAGTGAACTTGATTCCTAACCCAGTAGTAAGCCAAGTAACTCGTTAGGAAACACATCGAGGAACTCTTGTATTACTAGAACTTCCTTCAGATTTGGAGCAACCTGATTCAGGTCTTGTACCATAGCTAAATAAGCTATGCAACTCTTATTTAAAAATTTCCAAGCTCCCACACTTGAAATAAACCTAGCTATTTTAGCTACTATTTCCCCTTGAAAAATTACAAGGGAGGATTCATCTACATGAAATGTAACCTTCTTATCAAAGTAATTCATGCATGCATATTGCTAAGAAAGCTAATCTATCCCTAGAATCACATCATAGTCAACCATATCTAACAGAACTAAATTCGTGGTTACTTATCTCCTATTTTCATGGCACACTTTCCAACTAAATGATTAGCTAGATAAGTCCTGCTAATGGGGCTCATTACTACCAATGGTGTCTCTATTAGTTCATCAAATTCATTTAATAATACAACAAATTTCTTCACAATAAAAGAATGAGTAGCATTAGGATCAAATAATACTCAATCTTGTAAATCATGTACTGTCACAATACCTAAGACTACCATGTTTGATGCTTGGGTTTCCTGTCTAGTGAGACTATAAACTTGCACCATGGCTTCATTGGGGTTTCTTTCATGATTACCTTACCCATCATTTTGTCCAAATGCTGTAAGGCTGCATATGATGTTGCTAATGGATTTTGAGGTCTCACTTGATAATTTGTACCATACCCTGAGACACTCACATTCATAGGACATTCTTTTACCCTATGTCCAGGTTGACCAAATTGGAAAACAACCAGTCAAATCCTTGCTACAGGATCCATAATGATTTGTATTACAAATTTTACATTGTGACATGTTAACATTAAAATTTCCTTAGATGGAATGGGACTTAAAACATATTGATCTCTTGTATTCCCTTTTATAGCTAAATTCTATGATCAAGATGATCCAAAAACATTTCCTCTCCACCCACTTGGTGGTACTTCGTGATCTGGGGTTGGTTTCCCACTCGAACCAATATTAATTCCCTCAGTTTGGACTCTTTTTCTACTACATGAATACATTTCCCTCTCATGATGTACTTTAGACCTTAACTCCACCTATAAGGCCTAAAAGGAAAGAATCTATCAATTAAAACTTCTTGGAACATTACCCAAGTCAATGGTTCTGCATTAATAGCTCACTTTTCAATAGTCCTTGCATACTAGTAATGTGCCAAGTTATCCAATTGATATCCTACTAGTTCTATGAATAAAGGTTTGGGACATTATATCATCATATTATACCTTTCAATTTGATCTAGAAATTGGTATAAGTCTATTGAAGAATCACTTCTAGCATATTGAGCTGCCTTTAATTTCAAAAACCCATGGACAATTTTTAATCTATTCTCTTTCTCATTTCTAGTAGGAGAAATTTGATTTCTATCATTTTGCCTGTTTCTTTTAGACTCCTTATTTTGTTCTCAATTTTGATTTTGCATTAATGCATATACCAAGTGATCCATTACTTGTTGTTTTCTGCCCATTGAGGAACTTTTGGGTTCCCACTAGCTTTATGGTGGGGACTATTTCATCTAATGGCTGATCCTCCTTGATCAGACTCATATTCCTAACCTTCTTGCCTTCTAGTTCTAACCATTATCTACATCACAAAATTAGTCAGATTCTCAAGACACATAATAATTCTCATTTGACTTTACTAACTTAGGCATATATTTCATCAGATCAATAGGAATGGTATTAGCAATATGTGCTCCTAGGTCCTATTAACACTTGATAAAACCACCACCACTATGGGACTCTGAATGACTCTACATGTAGGTTTATACTTACAGGTTTAACCTAAACCATTGCTTTGATAGCAACTATGTCATGAGCTAAAAACCCTAGTCATGACCAGTGTGAATATCATTCCCTATTTGAATATTCGCCAGCCTTTACGATACATTTCTATTATAGACATCTTAGTACTTTCTCAATGATAATTAACTAACTAACTAGAATATAGCAAACTCAAGAAAGGCAAGGAAGCTTATAGAATATATTTAAATGTATGATATAATTTACACTAGCATCACCTAACAAGCCAATGCCAGTATTGCTAGATTGTTCCAATATCATACAAATTGTTTAGAAACAAAATATTCTTAACCTTCCTTAAAAACCTAGGAACCATCCCAAACTAACTCATGTACTTTTCAAACAGGGCATTCAAAAGAAGTTAGATTAACCTATGTCTTACCATAATATCAAAAGCATAGGTTAACTTAACTAAACCCTGTAGCCTTTTTATTTATAAGTTTTTCAAAACCAAGGGCAATACAATTGTTTACATATTGATGGTATAATATTTTAGGGGTCAAACCATTTGAGGGCCATCATTAAAAGTTTTCTAGTGGAATGATCTCAACATCATGAAAAACCTTACATCCTGCCAGACTTTAGGATGATAGTATAATAGATGTTTATTTGGTATGATTCTAAGTGGCCTAAGACCATGGTGGTATAGGTATTAGAGGTGATTTCCATTGGATTGTTATCCATTTTAGTTTTCTCAAATAGGATTTGCAATACCTTGAGAATCTAAGAAAAAACAATCTATAGAAGAATGAGTTTGGCACTTAGTGAATAAAATGTATAAAACTTATGAACTTATCAACCAACAAAAGATACATGAATATATACAAGTAGCCATACCTCAATTGGATAGCTATTTCTCATCAAATTTTCACAAGCAAATAATGAATAATAGGAATCCATCTGTAAGGATGATCATATCACAATCTTTCTAGTATATCAGGTCGAACTCTCATAGCCATAATCCACCATTTGTAGTTCATCATATATTTCTATCTTGTAACATCATGTCTCAATATTTCATATGGCAATTTAAACAAGTCAAACATTACATAGCAATATATCATAAACCTCTTTGTTACTTTGGTACAACCTTATTTTGTATAAACCCAGCCTTATCTCTCTAAGCCAACCTTATCCCACTTATCATTTCAGAATGAGCAGATCCAGGATTTCGTTCATTATTCTCAATCACAACCCATCATTCACATTTCAAGCCTCATAAGGGCTTTCAAGCAATTAAGGATATCTATCCTATAATAGATACATCATCAATATCACATTAACGCATTTCATCATCATTCATGATATCATGTCACATTTCGGATCTTATAAAAAGTAATAAACATTAAGTAATATACTTCTCACACTAACCATATCACATCATTCTCATTTAGTCACAATTCTAGCCACAACAGTTACATTTTATTTGCTAATGCACCTTCCATTCTTTGTTTCATCATATGACTACTTTAATTAATTTCATATTAATAATATAGATAACTAGTTGTTAAATTCAATAATATTATATTGTAATTATACATTTAAAATTTCTTAATTTTTACACTCAATTTAGTAGGGTTTATACAAAATTAAACCAAGAGAATAGGAAATAATTTGGAAAGAAGAGAAGTTAAGCTGAAAAAATGAGAAAATTTCTGAAGATGCAATTAGAATCATGAGTAGTACCTTTAAAGTAATTCGAATAGAATCACGATCATAATCGGGTAGTTCAAGTATGAAAGATTTGATTTAACTCAAAGAAAATTAGTTAAAAATGCGCGTCTATTAGCTATAATGTGCAATCATTCAAGAAGTACATTTGCAAATGTGATCAAGATCATGATCAAAATTGGAAAATAGAGTAGAGAAGATTAATTCGACTTGCACAAATTTAGTTTAAAATTTGATTTGAATCATAAGAGTAAAAAATACTAGGTTTCTGCAGACATGATTATGGGTTTAGTTCAAAAAGTTGTGATTTAACTCGCTAGCAAAAAAACATGGGAGGATAGCTTCCAATTCAACCACACACTATAGGATTTCATCACAACATATTTTGATAGCTCAAGCATATACAAAACCCAACTATTTCAATCATAGGCTAATCATTTTATTAGTCAATCTATTTAATCACAGAGTATGCCTCACAATCACAAAACCTATTTTCATAAACTATCATCAAATATTGAACAAGTCACAGGCAAGAAACATATATTAATTCACACTAATGGTAAGAGTTACTCACAAGTAGACTAAATACACCAAATCACTTTTGATCTCACTAAAAATCTTCAAACTCTTCATAAACAAAAGGAATAACATGTTAGCTCCTTGGCTATTTCAATATTTTTCTTTAAGCAAACAATTAGATATCATTTGATTATAGTTTCCTTATGTTAAAATAGATCAAATATGCAAGATTTGAGTTCTAAAACTTAAAGAAATTCTCATGGGTTTCTAAAGTGAACAATACTATGAATAGTAACTATCATCTTCAAAAATTCATAACTTGAGTTTTATCCCATGAATTAGCATGATTTTGATATGAAAACAAAGAGGAAGAAGAGAGGATTCAATAATAAAAATTTGAGAAAATAGTAAGAGGAGTTAGTAAGCTTACTTCATGAGAAATAGTGAGTGAGGGTAAAGAGAGGAAGTGACTTGGAAAAGAAGAAGGAGAAATTGCATGACTTGTATAGTTTGAAGCCAAAGATGAAGAAGAAGAGGAGCTGGCTGAGGAAGAGGTGAAATGGGAAAGATAAGCTAACTTTCCAATAACTATAAGTTGACCATTTTTCTTCTTTTTTTAGTAATTTTCCTATTTCTTTCATTTTGAACTCAAATTTAATGTATTTATCAGTCACCAATGATCATAAAATTTTAATAGAAGTTAGGTAAATTAAATATCTTCATAACAACTCCAATTTTGTGCCCATTCAATATTCATAACCCTAATTTCAATATTTTCAAATTTTCATGGAAATTAAATCTTGAAAATATGAATTTGGTACATTTGTGACAACAATTCGATATTTGAAATATTATTTTAAAATTTTATATAGTCTATTTCTACTATATCTACACCTCCCATGATTTTAGGTTTATAATTTCAAATTCTTTAAGGTATTACAGTTAAGGTCCTAAATATGCTTTCTACAACTTTGAATCCAGATATTATATTCCTTAACCAAATAGCTTAATAAGTGGCTTCACAACATGCACACTATCTGCCTCTATAGTAGAGGTTGCTATAATTGACTACTCAATTGTTTTGATAGTACAGTTCCTCATATCATTATAAAGATATTTCTAGATATCAACATCATATCATCTGAATAATTCACAAAATTAGAGTCAAAGTAACATGCAACAAAATCTAATCATCAGATCTGTAATAGGTCTGCACAAAGTTTCTTTGTACTTTTTAGGTACTTTATAACTTTCTTCATAGTAGTTCAATATCTCTGATCAAAATTACTCAAGTATCTCTCAAGTACACTAAACCAATAATGGTATCAAGATATGTACATACTTAAGTATACAATAGGTTATTAATAATAGAAGCATACAGGGACCTACTTTAATCTTTACATTATTTTGAGGACATTGAACTTTATAAAGAATCTTAACCCTTTAGTGGAGAGCACATAAAGCATATTGAACTTTTTGAGCACCTTTTTAACATATAAGCTTTGAGACAAGCCAAAATGACCCTGGGATCTGTAATGATGGATCCATTTGCCCCGCATGAAAGAGGCATCATTAAGATCTTTCATAGATAAAATATATAGATAGTAAATACTTTGTCTCTATCATAAGGCTTATAATATTGTTTTTAAGGAGAATATCATTAACATAAAACTAGAATCACAAATATGCTCGTATCTAACTTAAAATAGATGCACAATCTACATCATGCTCTTTGAACCCAAAAGAAACAATAATCTCAATAACCTTGATATACAATTGTCTAGATGTTTTATTCAAATATATATGAATCTTTTAAATTTACTATCACAACTCAAACTTTGGTCATGATCAGCATGAATATCAATCCCCGACTGATAAACACCGACCTTTAGTTTGTCTCTTTTATTCATTATTGCTCATTCTTATTTTAATAATTCCTATTCATATTTACTTAAACCCAAATGGTTAATAGGGGCAAACTTATAGACAAAGGGAGAAACATGTTTTTATAAGGTACAAAGGCACTGCCCAAACATGGTGTATGCTTATTTAAACTTTCATTCAACAAGCTTTCAACAAGTGCTTAATAAACATACACTCCTAAAGACTCTCCATTGTGGTGGTATTTACAACAGCAATGACTTCTATGAGGTTATTACCCATTCTTACTTTTCAAAGGTGGGTTAATAGTAATTTCTTGAGAATCTAAAAAATAATCCTTAAAATATTGAGTCTAGGGCCTAGTGAAATAAATCTATACCTAACTTATGAATTCATTAACATTTAACTAAACACATATAAATCATATCTTCAAAAAGCATAGCTCATGCTAGAACTATCCAACACATCATAAAGACACAGGGGATCAACCTCTGAGTTATATCACAATACATTTTAATTGTCACACTATAAAGAACCATGATTTTCTCATGGCTTCAAGCCATTCTCATCAATATTTGTATACTCAAATCACAATATCATTTTGTGTTCTATCATTTCACAAGAATCAGTCTTTACATGATTTCAAATAATATTATCATGTCACATTAAATTGTTCTCAGGGTTTCTTAGAATAACAATTATAAATCATACTATTCACATAGCTTCAAGCTATCAATAACCAAGTCATATAATCAAATTATATTTTATCATATTCCATAATATTTAAAATAATAATTCTAACAAACAACATAATAAAGAAAAGTAATGTAAACCTCCTTGTTACTTTAGTCCAGCCATAACCCACACAAACCCTGCCTTATCCCTCCCGCACCTGCCTCATACCCCTCTGCCATTTAAAATGTGCAGATCTAGGATCTAGTTCATTATATCCCATCATTTGCATATCATGCCTCAAAGGGCTTTTAGATATTCAATCATTCCATTCTCGTAATGGATATCTCATCAATTCCATATTAACATATTTCATCATCATTCATAATATTTTGTATCATTCCACGTCATGCATGAACTTTTCACCATATAATTACTTACAGTATTTATAATTCTAATAGCAATCATATAATCACATCATCACATATTTTTCATTATCTCATGTACATCATCCAACTTTATACCATAATACTATTCAAAGTAATTGCATTTCAACAATCACAGTCATTCATCACTTGCCATCCCATGTTTCATGGAGAATTTTCAAATATCTCAATAGCATCATTTCCATCACATTATCATGTCATCCATCATTCACATATATTTTATATCATTTTTATCATATATATATCACATATTATTGTCATTATATATCTCAAGCCAATTCTTAAAGAATATTTAGACTTAGACCTCATTTATAATTTTATGGGTCCTATTATTATAACAAATATCTCGATCATTTTCTTATTATCTATGTATACACCACTATTTTCTTATTGTCTCAAATGCACATTCTCTATTACATTATCTTTATAGCTATCCATATTGTTTCCATATCATTTGTGTATGAACAATTACTAGGTTAATTAGTATTAACTTGGAAATTACTCTTTCAAGACTTTTCATATGCTTTATTCAACTTAATTGTATCTCATGTAAGTTTAAACCCAAAGATATAGAATAGTTTTTAAAGAGTGTTAGCCTAGCCAGGTAGACTATCTTTTATTTTGATGATGAAAATAATTTTGATCATATCATATTATGTTTATGAGCTTTAATTGTTTGTTGAGTATGTG
>JANHAO010001038.1:0-35423 GCA_026873985.1 Saraca asoca
AAAATAAATTGTCTTTCAACATCAAAATAAATTTAGGGCTAAGAGATTAACATTTTAGAATTAACAATCTCTTTAAGGCTAACAAAAGGCATCAAGCTGGCTACTTAGAAATTTATCGAAATCTTAAAACTCAGATATCTACGAACTCCAGACTTTATTCGGAATGTGTTTGAGTTACAATAATAGCAAAATTTTTCATTTTCATTAACTATGAATTTTCAGGTTTTTACACAATAAACTTGATATGAAAGTGCACGATTACTACAAAATAAATTCGATGACATAAGATTAGTCACTAGGTTCCGATGTGTCGGTGGCTAGCTCATCATCGACCGGAGTGTCGCCAGTGGCCCAAACTCAGTGAATGGTTGAATCTGCTGAATAGGGGAGGAGGAGCTGCTAGCAGTTGGTTGACTAAAAGAGTTGCTATGGGCTAAGCTAGTGGAGAGATGGTTGCTTGCCACTCACAATGGCACCAGTGGCTAGGAGTTCACCAAACAGAACAAAGACCTTACTGAAAAATGGGTCACCGGTGGAAGAGAAACACTAGATGGAAGAAGGACCAACTAGTCAGAGATGCTATAGAGAGGCTTTGGTTTGGTGTAGGGGTATTCCACCACTAACGGCAGCACTAGTGACCATCTAAGGTGATCAGCTAAACAATTGGCTGCAATGGAGGAAGCCACAATTATTCAGACAAAAGCTACCACTGCTGGCTGAACAAAATAGAGGCTCATCGAAACTGTTCAATCGGTGTCAGCTGGAGAAGAAGAGCATCTGAGTAGTCAATCACCAAAATTGAGAAACATAGTGGCTAAACAAGGAAACTTCAGTCTCCAGTTGAAGGAGGAGCTCACCATCGAGAAAATGCTGGAGAAAGAGGAGGAAAATGGCTGGGGAGGGAAAGAGAGGAAGAGAGGGAGAGGAGAGAGAGAGAGATCAGGGTGAGAGAGAAAAGGCCAAAAATCTGGAGAAAAGAAGAAGGTGCTGAAAAAAAAAAGAAGGCCGAGATGATCGGGTACCGACTGGGCCGGTTTCCCAAAATTGGTAAATTTATAATTTGACCTCTAAAGTTTCCACCGCCTTTCACTAGGGCCCAAACTTAAAGAATATTTTTAATTTAGTCCCTACCAAATTTTCAATTTGGTCATTCTGCCACCTTTTTTTTTTTTGTATATTTCCAAGTATTACAAATTCTACCCCTAACAAAAGAATTCATCCTCAAATTCTAATAACATACTTATAAAGGGTGAGGGCCCATACCGACACATCCCCCAATAGTTGGGAGTATCTAAGCATCATGCTTCTGCTGCACTACTTTAATGAAACGATACTGATTGTCAAGATCTTTTTCATTATGATTTATGCAATCCATGCTACCTTGCATTAACATATTTTCCTTTCTCCTTAAGAATCTTTGTTGCTTGTAAATCAACTCCTTTACTGCTATTCACTTTATCTTTTAACTTTGCTTCTTCTTCTTGCAAACAGCTTGAAATAGGTGGCATATCTCTCTTATTTTATTTCAAGTCACATCTGACTCATCATCATACTATAAAGGGATCATTTACCAAACGTTCAAGGACATTCTAATTCAGACATCAAGTTGAGCACAACTACCCTGCCTAATACAATATCCATCGCACTGGAATTTCTTTCCAACTCAAGCTAGTAACCATATCCTTCCAAAGTCTTCATTCGAGGACTTTGACTCTTTAGTTATTTCTTTTTCCATAATTCTTTTACCGTACCTTAATTGATGGGTATTCCTTGAAGCAAAGCTCTTTATCTTGATGATTGAATAAGCCCAAGTCAAGAGAAGATCCATGTGCCAAGAACATTTTCTCAAGGCAAGGAACAAATTCTAGCATGTGTTGTGAATACCATAGATGATGAAAAACTACCATTATTTACATACTCTACTACCATGATATATCCTAGTTGGTACAATCTCATTCAATTCAATGAGATTATTATAAGAACAAAGCTTCTAGTTGGGGAGCATGATCCTTCTTACAAGTACCCTCTAACTTGTCATAACAGAGTCAGCCAACATGGCATTAGACTTCAACTTGAAATTTAAAAAAAAAATGCAAAGATGGAGAAATAAATCTCTAAATTCCTCTCCTTAAAAGAGTCTTGCCTAAGATTATGCATGAGAACTTATTGCTATTTATAAATGACCTTTATGAAATCTTTAGATTTTACCTGAATAACTTCTAAACTGATTGACCATCATAATGTTTCTTAACACATTGTGTCTCTATTAGTAAATGTTATCCCTATATGGACACTAAAAACTTGATCCTTATTTCCTCCTCAAACTTTAGTAGAAGAAGTTTCTATTTCCTCTTACCAAAGTCGATGCTCAACTTTTCTTGCTCTTCTAAGATCTTTCGTACTTGTTCATGCGCAATAATTTTCATTCTCTTTGACTCCTCTAAAAATCTTTATAAGACTTGTTTTCCTCTCGAGTATCCTATATCAGGATGTAATTCTTTGGTTACCTATGTTATAGCTTTGGGGTTTCATTTGTCATATCAATCTTATTAACTAGGCTTGTCCCAACCTTAACTAATAACTGCATCTATCTTCAACTTTCTTTTCCTTGTTAAGATTGTCTCTTATTAATTTTCTTTTCAACCATAACTATCTTTTCTGGACTACTTTCCATAAATACTTGGACATAGTCGTGAGCTTTATGGATCTTGATTCTTCTTACTAGAGTCTACGATTCCAACTGACTTCTTCTTTGTAACTGAAAGAATTAATAAAACCATTCCCATCATCTTTAATTCCCACTACAGCTTGAGCAATTAGGTCACTTTCCTTCAAGAAAATTTTAAACTTACAGAGATTTATTTCTAGCAAGCTACTCCAACCACTATGCAGAATTCTTTATCTCATCCATTACTAGTCCATTTTGAAAGTTAATTAATGGGCTTGAGTGAAGCTAAGCACATTATTAGTTCTCCTCACTAGTTTAATTCTTAGTTACTTTACAATTATAACATGTCTTACCTCTTATTTAGTACTTTCATTGATAGGATCCTATATCCACTCCTAACGCATCACAGTGCAAGTCCTTATATTTGTAATCTTGTTTTTTCTTCTAAATACCAAAATATCATTTAGGCCTTGACTTGCATTTTCCATCTCTTAACTATTATATCCTTCCTCATCTGTACACATGTTGTATTAGCAATTCTTAGAGTGGATTTTCTTAAACATCCTCTCAATTCTTACCACCAGTGGATCATAATTAATTGACGATTTTATTTTAATAACATCAAATGGCTAATTTATTTCCTGACAAAATTTAAAACCAAACATGAGGTTAATAGCTTTTATTTGCTTTTTAGTTACCAGTAGTTAAATAACTCACAAGTCCTTTCATCTCTGTAATTTTAGTCAGATCCTGCACAAGCCCTTACACGTTACACTATGCATAGAAGTTCACTATAGCCCACCTTCTTCTTTAGGGGTTACAAAACTCGGTCATCAACTTATACAATCCAGTGCTTATCAAAGTTTCACATCTACGAGGCAATGGTTTAGAATCATACTTGTTACTTCCTAATAGCTATGCATAGCAATTTCAAAGAATAACAAAGATCCCTATGACAATGCTTAATAAGGTAATCATAAATAGTCACTTTATCTACATCATCACCACCTCCATCCTTCAAAGTAAGACTACAACACCCATTCCTTCATTAGTAAATTCAACTCATCGCTCAAGAAGCCATTCTCACATAACACATGTAGAAGATAGTACTAACCATATTCAACAATTCAACAAGAACAGATAAAATTATATCTGATCTTTGCAAAAGAATTCAAAGAAACCAATGACCTTGTATCCTTAAGTACTTAAGCTAGTCTAAATTCTCAGATTTTTTTTAAAAGCATTCGTTTAGCCTTTTCCCTGCCAAAGAAATATTAATATCTCATAGTTTAATCCATAATTAAGAGATTAATCCTAAGATCAGGTTAGACTATCATGGTAGTAACTACATCAACATTTGATGACAAGTCTATATGGATAGCCTTGAAATTTAAATGAAATCCTGCCACAATATTAAGTTTACCACAACTAGTTAACCCTCAAGTCTCAAAATATCTGGTCTTACTATATCTTCCTTTTCTCAATGAGTCTCTCTTCTAATTTACTAAAGAAGACCACTCTTACCATAATCAGTAACCACATTTAATAACACCTTCCTAAGTTTTACATTATCTCTAAAGATTCCAATTCCTTGTGATTCCTTGTCTTGATTAATGGGTTCCACCTCCCAATTTCCCAAATGAGCCCGTGAGGGGGGAATAATTAAAGAAATAACTGTGGAGTTCATAAATATTATTGGTAAACATCCTGTACAAATTTGGAACCAGTTTTCACTTAGTTATACACCTCAGGTGGGATGGCTCAAAACTGATGTTCAATGAACATCTAAAGAAGTGAGAACTATTTACGTAAAAACTAAACCTTCAATATCCTTAGTTTCAATCTAAATATCCATATGGTTCTTAGTTACATGTTCACACATTTTATCATTCCTGTTAATAATCTTCAATTTCTTATCAAATGGCTAACACCAAAATTTACAATAACCCTCATAAATCAGAAATTAATATTCCGTATTCTGGGTCTTAGTAACCAAGAACAAAATTAGAAAATAGCAGGGCGGACCTATACTCCTTAAGTAAATAAAATTACATAACTCAGGGATGTGCAATTAAATCCTAATATCTTAGGTTACAAAATAGGTTTTGGCTGTACTTTTCATGTGCAACCTCAGCATAACACCTTTTTAAACAATTTTTGAAGTCTTCATACAGTTCTTTACCTATACTGTGAAACATCATCCTTCGGGGATTCTCCGGATTACCCTGGATATCTAATCCCTTAATCACTCAAAGAGTTCCATGTATTTCCAAAACAAATTCTCTCTTTTAACCACATTTTTGTTCATGTTTCCTACACCATCATTCTCAAAATTCTCCAAAAAATTAAGACAATATTTCTCTCGATACATTACTATATATAGAATATCATACTTTATTTATCAATTTTACCAACGTTACATTTAAGGTTCATATCACTTTACTACTATTTATCCAGAGTATTTGTCTAAATGAGGTTTAAGTACACATATGAATAAGAATGATAGATTTTAGAGTTTGTGGAGATTTTCAGTATATTCAACGGTATGGGAATCAACATATCCATATTCACGTATCATGCTCTTGGGCGCACTAATATGAACTGGATATGCCTATCCTATCATGGCAGTTGAAGATCTCTATATGCACCTAAACCCTAGACCATGCTCTGATACCATCTTTGTCATGCCTCATTCCTGGGTATGTGACCAACGTAGGAGATCACCTGTAGGAAACCTCCCACAAGCCTGACAATGCATATGCTCATGTAAGACACGTGACAATATTCCAAATAAATTTAAACATTTTATTTCCTGTCGAAAATCTGGTAGAGTTTCCCCTATAATCTGGACCCCCAAGCCTAAGGCTTTCATAAACAATAAAGGCCACACACTTATCAAAACTTGTATAATCAACAAACAGACACGCAGTGGCCCAGACTAGACAACAATAACCTACTAGGCATCCAGGACTCACTCACATTCATAATGCAACATGTATTTCTATCCAATTGCCAAATCACAATACCATTTTTATACCTTTCAATCTCCACGGTTGATGGCTATCCAATTGTCGAACAGTACCGGAGTCAATATGGGTGCTTTGGGCTCTAAAAACATAGAAATAGAAAGAGTGAGTTTCTAAAAAACTCAATGAGTAAACAATCCCCTTGAAAACTCATTCATAAAATGTGTTCAAAACTATTTTAAATCATGAATATATGCTTACCTGTTTAACCAACATAATCTCAAAAATCATTCTTAATATATCATTTATTACAAAAATCAAATAGTCAAAAATACAATTCTCAATAATATGGTAAACAACATCAAAATCAATTCCATAAAATAATTTACATTCAACATAACAATATGATAGAACAATCAATATCAAGTTTAAAATTTATCAATAACTCATACTGTAAAATATCTACTGTAATCTCAAGGACAACTCCAAGAGGGAACCAACACACTATCACATCTCACATAAGCATGACTCATCTAGTGCGTCTGCTAGGTCCTCATGCAACATGACACATCCAATGCATCTGTCGGATCCTCATGCTATAATCATAATCCCTATCCCACCTTATCTCTCCATCATAAATACACACATACATAAATGCACTCGGGGGTCCCCGGTGAGTTTTCCCCATGATTCCAGGGTTTCAAATCATTCAACAAAATCCGTCATATAATAAAATTTTCAAATGACCATATTTTCATGTCATAGAATACAAAAATTCATTTTCGAGTAAGCAGCATTATTTCACTAAAGCATTTTCATTTGTCAAACATTTCATAATATGCATTTTTATCATTTCCAATAATTTAAAATAATATAGAAATACATACTCATCAATTCTCATAATAAATCGGATAAAACTACGTATTTATCATGGCAAATATATGCAAGATACAAATAGATTTTACAAATCATGTAATCATATCATAAAATTTCATTTTCTCAAAGATCATAATATTTTAGATGCAATATTATATTAAAAATATAAGGCAAATATTACATGAGGAATACTATTCACTCACCTTCAAAGGCATTAAGTTGGCTACTCAGAAATCTGCCGAATTCTTAAAACTCAGAAATCCACGAACTCCACACTCTATCAGAAATGTGTTAGCAAAATTTTCCATTTTCATCAACTATGCATTTTTTGATTTTTACACAATAAACTTGATATCAAAGTGCATGATTACTATAGAATAAATCCAATAACCTAGGATTACTTACCAAGTTCTGATGTGTCGGTGGTCAACTCGTCACCAGCTGGAGTGTTATTGACGGCCCAAGCTCAGTGACTGGCCAAATCTGTTGAATATGGGAAGAGGAAGAGTTGCAGGCACTTGGTTGACTAAAAGAGTTATTATAGGATGAGTCGACGGAGAGAAGGTCGTCTGTCACTCATGATGGAGTCGGCGGCTTGGAGTTCACCGGATTGAATAAAGATCTTGCTAGAAAATGGGTCACTGGTGGAAGAGAAACACAAGACGGAAGAAAGACCAACTCATTAGAGTAGCTACATAGAGGCTTCGGTCCAGTGTAGGAGAAGTCCGCCACTGACAGTGGCACCAATGATCATCTAAGGTGGCTAGCTGAACAATTGCCCGAAATAGAGGAAGCCACAATTGTTCGAACAAAAACTACCATAGCTAGCTAAACAAAATGGAGGCTCACTGGAACTTTCCGATCAGTGTCAACCTAAGAAGGAGTGTCCGAGCAGCTGGTCACTAGAACCAGAAAACACAACGACTAAACAAGGAAACTTCAGTCTTTGGCTGAAGGAGCAGCTCGCCATCGAGAAAAGGCCGAATAAGGAAGCGAAAAATAGTCAAGGAGGGAGAAAGAAGAGAGGAAGAGGAGAGAGAGAGAGAGCTCAGGGTGATAGAGAAAAAGTTGAAGAAATCTGAAGAAAAAAAAAGGGCACAAAAAAAAGAAGGCCCATATGACCGGTTACCGACTGGGCCGATTTCCCAAAATGCAGAAATTTGTAATTTGGCCCCTAAAGTTTCCATCACAATTCACTAGGGCCCAACCTCAAAGAATCTTTTCAATTTAGTCCCTACCAAATTTTTAATTAGGTCTTTCTACCACGTTCTTATTTTTATATATATTTCCAGGTATTACTTGAGGTAGTTGCTTATGAAATGCTATGTGATATATATAGAGGTGAGAACCTTGGAGAAACAATTGAAGCTATTAATAGAAGTTCAGATGATGAAGTTCCTAAAAAACTTAATGAAGATGCTTTGAATTTTTTTAGTTACTGAACAAAAGTTATACCCAAGTTGTGAAGGATTTTCCAAGTTGTCATTCATTGTATAGTTATTTCAAATGAAATGCTTATATGGATAGAGCAATAAATTTGTTGATGCATTACTAGCCTTGTTGAATAAATTCCTTCCAACTAGCAATACTTGCCCTACATCAATATATGATGTGCAAAAGATAATACTAGATTTAGGGCTAGACTACAAGAAAATAGATGCTTGTCGAAAGCATTGCATCCTATTCCATAAAGAATACACAAACTTAAATCAATGTCCAAAGTGTAAAGAATATAGACGGTTTAGAGATCCTACGTGTAGCAATGGTAAGCTATTCTTAAAAGTTCCAAAAGTTATAAGAAAATTTTAGCAAAAACTATATGGTACTTTCTTTTAAAACCACATTTACAAAGGTTGTTTATGTCAAAGTAAATAGCATTGGATATTAGATGACATAAAGATAAAAGAATAGATTATGGCATTTTAAGACATCCAACTAATTCTTTGGCATGGAAAACTTTAGATGAACAACAACCAAAATTTGCTTTAGGCTCTAGGGATGTTAGACTTGGACTTGCTAGTGATGGTTTTAATCCATTTAGTACCATGAGTATTTCACATAGCACTTAGCCAGTGGTACTTGTCCCATATAATTTACCACCATCATTGTGTTTGATGCATCCTTATTGGATATTATCTTTAATCATTCCAGGTCCAAAGTCACCTAGAAATTATGCTGATATTATCTTACAACCATTGATTGATGAGTTGAAAGAGCTATGGGAAGTTAGTGTACAAACATTTGATGCCTATAAAAAACAAAATTTTCAACTTCATGCTGCTATTTTATAAAGTATAAATGATTTTCTTGCTTTTGTTATTTTGTCTGGATAGAGCATAAAAGGAGCATTAGCTTGTCCTATTTATAATAAGGAAACAAGTTCATGTAGACTCAAACATGGTCATAAATTTTGTTATATGTGTCATCATCATTTCCTTGAAATAATTCATGAATGAAGGAAAAATAAAATTTCCTTTGATAACACAATTGAGAGTCACAATGCACCTAAGTTGCTCTTTGGGCTTGATATTTTGAGATAATATGAGAATTTTGAATAGGTAAAGTTTAGGAAGATGACAAAAGAGAGAAAGAGAGATGATGGCTTAGCATATAATTGGAAGAAGAAGAGTGTTTTCTCTGAACTACCTTATTGGAAGAACTTGTTGTTACATCATAATTTGGAAGTGATGTATGTGGAAAAAAATGTGTGTGACAGCATTTTAGGAACACTACTAAATCTTGAAAAGAAAACTAAAGATAATTTAAATGCTCACCTTAATCTTCAAATTATGGATATTAAGAAGGATTTACACCTTTGTAAAATAGGCAAGAAGCTTTTGTTACCTGCTACAAAATATTCCTTATCATTAGAATAGAAAAGAATTTTCTGTCAATTCTTAAAGGATGTGAAAATGCCCGATTCCTATGCCTCAAATATTGCTTAATGTTCTCATGTCAAAGAAGGCAAAATATTTGGGTTAAAAAGTCATGATTGTCGTATTCTTTTAGAATGCTTGCTACCACTTGCAATACATGGTTCTTGACAAAGATGTTTGTGACATGCTAATTGAGCTAAGCCTTTTCTTTAGTCAATTATGTTCTAAGACATTAATCATTGATATTTTGGAGGGTCATGAGGCTAAAATTTCAATAATATTGTGTAAAATGGAAATAATATTTCCACAATCTTTATTTGATATCATGGTCTACTGGCCCATTCATCTTGTAACTGAGCCTAAAATTGTGGGACTAGTCCAATGCTGCTGGATGTATCCAATCAAAAGGTTAGCTTTTATTATATTCAAAGAATTGATTAATTTGTGTCATGTTATTATTTTACTAAATATATGTGGATATATAACTATGTCATTTTATCTTATAGATACTTATGCACTTTGAAGAGTTATGTGTGAAATAAAGCACGTCCAGATGGTTCAATTGCTAAGGGCTATTTGTCAAAAGAATGCATGCATTTTTGTTCAAGGTTGTATCTTCAATACTGTATACCAATTTGAACTTTTAACATTCTTAACAAAACATACATGTTGAGTTTGACTAGTATCAACCCCACCAGTGTTTTTAATGATGATGAAGATGATGGCGCAAAAGATTTTCACAGTAATTCTTCAAGTGATGATAGTGGTTTTGCTGAATTAGTTGATGATATGTTTAAAGATGCCTAGTTGTAATTTTTATTTAATTGTTTTAGTTGCTAAATTAATATTGCTTTCATCTTTTACTAATTTTTGAAGTGTATTATGCGTTTTGGTGCAGAAAATAGACAAATAACATAGTATCATCTCTAGAATTCCAACAAGGCATTGCTAAGAGAGAGTGATCACAAGGCATTGCTATATCTAAGGCATTGAAACAAACTGAGAATGGGAAATTACCTTTAACAATACCATTAGATATATTGGCAGTAATTGGTGCCAATTCTGAAAAATTTTCTTCTGAGGTAGGGGTAAACACTAGACTAAATGCTCCTTTGGATGTAGAAAAATGGAAGGATGTGCATGAAAATATTAAAGACAAGATATGTGATCTCACATTGATAACAACTTAGTCATCAAAGTCTTTTATTTTATTTTCTAAATACATAAAACTCTAAACTTCTAGTATTTCATATTTTCATTATGCAACTACCATTTTATATATTTTTTCTATTGTAGGAAAAATTTGACATAGAATGTTCTGAAATTGTTTGGAAAGTTATCAAATCAATGGCTAAAGATTGCTATTGAGTTTAGCATTTAAGGTTATATTCACACTTACAAAACCTACCAAAAAATGTGTCAACTAAGAATTAGGAATATCTTGTGAAATACTTTGGAACACCTATGTTTCAAGTATGTTCATATCATAATTCCTGTAAATATAAAAGAAATAAATGCTTTCATGTTTACTAGTTTCCAATATTTTCTCTATTTTTAACTTCAATAGGAGGTTAGTTTAAGAAACACAAGAAATAGAAGAAAGCAAGACACTCCTCATATTGGTGGTTGGAAATCATATAAGAATGTTTGCAATGATAATGTAAGAAATTTATTTTTTCAATTTTATTTGGAAAACTAAAGTAGCTCATTTATATGACATTAGTTGACAACAATAATTTTTATGCTTCATAGAGACATCCTGTCATTGGAGAGATGCTTGATATGCAAAAGATGTGGAGATTGACTCATATGAAGAGTAATGGTACTTAGGTTAATTGGAAATCAAAGCAAGTTAATGTAAGCAATTTATAGTTAATTTTGATATAATAGATTTTTATTGGGAATGACTAGACAGCTATTCAGTATCTTTTTCTCAAATGGAATTCTAATTGTAGGATGAGGTTGAAGCTTTGATAAGATAATTCATGTATAGAGAAGGTTAGCCAAACTTGATAGCTAATGAAGCCTTCTAATAAGTTGTTGGAGAAAAATCAAACCAAAATTATGGTCCAAAATCTGCCAAATGTAAAATGGGGAAACAAGCCCAATTAGATTAAACTAATCAGCAGCATGACAAAGTTGCCAAGGAGCTCAAGATACTTAAGGTATGACTTGAAGATCAATATGGGCAACAAGAAGAAGAGATAACAGGAAGAGCTAATATGGATGCATAAAAAGCTCAAATGTAAGCTATACTAGAAGCAATCTTGAGTAAACTCCCCTCTCTTGCCACAAATGGTCAAGCCAAGAATGTAAGTTATATATTTTATATTTTCAAAGTTGTTGATCTTCTATTTATTCAATACATATTGTTGAGATGCTTGGACATTTAGAAGAAAACTTAATTATTTTGCCCTATTATTTGCCTTATTATGAGGTTAAAGAGAGAGAGAAAAAGGCATGTGTGTTGGTCTTGAAGATTCTATTTAGATTTCAGACTTTGAATTAATTCATGAATCGATTTAGAGCTTGTGAATCAATTGACGAATCAATTCGTATATGAATATCATTAAGAACTTTATGACTAAATCAATGTGTGAATCAATTCACACTATCATCTAAAGGATTATGAATTGATTACCTAATCGATTCACAAAAGTTTCTAACCTTCAATACAAAAGTTTTTAAAACTTTTCTTCATAAATCAATTTATGAAGTGATTTATATTAGTATGAATTAATTCGTGAATCGATTCATACAATAAAATGTAGTTTTTATAAGTTTTGATTTGTGTGTATATCTTGCTAGTTTGTATATTAAAAAAACTATTTATGTTCATTTTTTTTACTAGTTTTTGTGTTTATATTTCATAAACACTAGTTGGTGTCTAGCCCATAATTGCAAAGCTTGTTTCCAAAAAATTAATACCTTTTCATTCATTTAAGTGTTAGCAAAGCACAACTAGTTTCTATTGACCACATTATAAAATTAACAATTTTTTTTCTTACAAAATAGGCTCAATCTCAGGATTAAATGTAGAGTCAGTGACATTAAGGTCTAACAATCTAATTTTAAGTGATTCTTTCATCTTTTCTCTTTTTTTTTTTCAAGCTCTCTCACAAGGCCTTCAGTTATGAAAACTAAATAACTAACTATCAATGTTCTTCTTCTTTGTCATGCCCCAATCCCGACACATGACTGGCACAGAAAATCACCCGTAGGAAACCTCCTACAAGCCTAACTATGCAATGCACATACAAAATACGTGACCACTATTCAGTTAAATGTAGACATTTTACTCTTTACCAAAATTTCGACAGAGTTTCCCCAATTTTTTGGACATCTAGGCACAGGGCTTTCATACACAACAAAGGGCAACATGCCCATCATAACCTATATAACCACATAATACAAAACAATGGCCCAGACTATATGAATGACAACCTAATAGGCAGTCAAGACTTATATGCACATGCTATATGCATTCCTATCCAATTGCTAAAACACTTCATCATATTTATACCTTTTCATCTCCATGGAGGGGTGGTGTATAGGACGTGATCTGGAAATCCTCCTAGCTCTAAAAAATCGTAGAAAAGAAAAGAGTGAGTTTATAAGAAACTTAATGAGTAAACAATCCCCTCGAAATCTCATTTATAAATCACATTCAATCTATTTTAAAATGTGAAAACATGCTTACCCATTTAGCAATCATAATTTTAAAGTAATTCTCGAAATATTGATTGTCAAGAAAATCAAATAATCAAAAACATAGATTTCAATAACATAGTAATCAACATCAAACATCAATACCATGAAATAGATTACATTTAACATAACATACCGATAGATCATTCAATATCAAGTTTAAAGTTCATCAATAATCCATATAGTAAAATACCTGTTGTAATCTCAAGGACAAGTCCAAGAGGGAACCATCACATCATCATCTCACATAAGCATGACTCATCTAGCATGTCCACCAAGTCCTCATGCCGCATGACTCAATGAGTGCATTTGCCAGGTCCTTATGCTATAATCATAATCCATGTCCCACCTTATCTCTCCATCACGCACACTCACATGAGTGCACTTGCGAGTTCCCAATGAGTTCTCCCATAATTCCAGGGTTTCAAATCATTCAACAAAATTCATTATATAATATGATTTCTCAAACAACATCATTTTCACATTATAGTATACCAAAATTCCATTTCCCGATAAGTAACTTAATCAAAATATTTAGAAAACAACAAAAGCATTTTTCAATTCCAATTTAACATGTAGAAAACACTTTCACAAGATTCTCATAACAGGAATAGGATATGATCACGTGTTCATCACAATAATCATTTTCATAAATACATTCAACATACAAACAAAATTTCAAAATCACATAAACATATGATAAAATTTCAATTTCTCAAAAATCATAATATTCAGTACACAAATATTATATTGAAAATACAAAAAGGGATTATTCCGTGAGGAAGATTGTTCACTCACCTTCGTAGGCATCACTGGCTACTCAGAAATCTACTAAAAACTTAGGCATCAAACATTTACAAACTCAATACTTTATCCAAGATATGTCATCTTCCAGAGTACTAGTTGGCAGCTCGCCACTGGCCAGAGCGTCGCTAGCAGCTCAAAGTCACAAGCTGGCTGAACAAGCTGTAGCAGAGGGAAAAGAGAAGAATCCATGTTGCTACTGTGTTGTCCAGCCATAAAAGTTTGCCGGCCAGAGGAAGAAACTTGCTATCGTAAAAAGGAAGAGCTCGGCCGAGTTACGATAGCATCGGCCAAATAGGAGTTACTTGCCAATGCTGGGGGAGCTTCAATCATAAGAGGCTAAACTTACGGAGGAAAACTTCATAGCAGAAGATGAAAAGATAGGATGGTCCACCGATGGATGCTGTCAGTCAACATGGAAGCAGAAAGGTAGCTGGAGAAAGAAAGCCAACCGAAGGACGCAACTAAGCAGGAGGAGCTTTAGGTTTTGCATTGTGGGGTGCCAGAAGAAAGAAGAAAAGCCAGAGAAGGTGGGTACTTGCCAAGGCTTCGCCAGACACTAGCCAAATAGAGGAGGGAGAGAGAGAGAGAGCAACAGGGAGAGAGAGAATGGCGCAAAAGCTTCAGGAGAGAGAGAACGGCCAACTGGGAAATTTTATACAATTAGGTAAAATGGGGAAAATTGCATTTCAACCCCTAAAGTCTGCACCAACTTACACAAAAGCTCACCCGAAAAGAAAATTTTTAATTTAGTCCTTCTGAAAATCTTCACTTTAGTCCTTCTCTCCTTTTTTTTCACGTATTACATTCTCGTTCTTCCTCAATAGAATATCTAAAACCAACTTATTTAAGAGGAATAGAGTGAAGTAAAACTCAATTTTGCATACTTTTTCTCTAACTATTTATATATATATTTTATTCTAACATATTTTCCTCTTTATAAGACAAATTGCTATATTTTGGGGTCCATTGGAGGATATGGCATTTTTTTTTTTACGTTATCTTCCTTGAGATATTTTGTTGAGAAAATTACTATATTTTGAGGTCCAATGGAAGACATGATTTTTTTTTTTTAAATTGCCTTCCTTGAGTTTAAACTAGTTCTAAGATCTTCTGTGTTTTGTTGGTTTCAATAGTTGTAAACCAAATAGATATATTAAACTTAGAACTTATTTATGAACAAATTTATCATTTTGTTATGTAAATTTATTAATGAGAATGAAACTAATTGTGGTAAATCTTTTATCCTGAAATGTTGGTAGGAAGTGTAGTTACAATATCATATTGAATAGATAGATTTTATAATTAATATTAAAAAATATTTGAATGCTGCAAAATTTTATGTAACAACAAAATTTGTTGCATATTTTAAAAAATAGTGCTGTAAAAACATGTTAAATGTGACAAACTGAATATTGATGGAGTACTTTTTGCAACAAACTTTCTGTAATTGCAACAACAATTATTGTTTCAAAAATGTAATGTGACACTGAATATTAATGATGGAATGCTTTTTGCAACAAACTTTTTGTAATTGCAACATTACAATAATTATTGTTGCAAAAATGTATTATGCAACACAAATTTTGTTGCAAAAAAAATTGTTGCAAAAAAACTTTTTGCATCAAGGCTTTCTGCAACAACTTTACAATAAACTTTTTTTGTTGCAAATTCATTTTGCAACAATATTTGTCATTTTTGCAGCAAAATCCATTTTTTTTCTTGTAGTAAGATCTAGAGCAAACTAATCATTTAAATAATTTATTTAAAATTGTGACTTTTTTAATAGTTAGTTTTTAAAATCATAATTAATTTGAATAATACTCACTTGACACTTGATTTTTAAAATTGTTATTATAGAAATAATTGTATTAATTTAACACTCTAGAGTCAATTTAGAGAAGAAATTATCTCTTTTTTCTCCAAGAAGAATCAAAATCCCTATGATTATTATAATGCTTTATACTAGGGTGAAAACTTCATTGTTATAAAATTATTACATCATTTGATTATTTACTTTCATATTATTTTGGTTGCCTCAATTATTTCACTAAGTAAACTAAATGTGTTAATTCTATGTTATTATATCATTTATGGTATTTATTTTAGTTATATTTGATAATTTACTCTATTATTGCTACATTTTTTTAATTCTTTTATGCTTGTTTCCTTTTTTTATATATTTTTTATTTTTTTATTCTAAATCTTGTTTGTATATTCTAATTTTTTTAAATTAATTCCATAATTTTTATTTATATTGATATTGGATTTTATATGTTTATATAAGATTATTTTAGTTAAAAAAGAGTCAGTTCTTGCTTTTATTCTTTTCCATGGAGCATGTGCTTTAAAATAAATTTTTACATTTCCTAATAACATACATTAAGTACACCAAATTTTATTTAATTTGAAATTATAAGATATCTATTTCAAGTTATTTGTAACAATAGTATTTTACAATATTTTTACAATTTTAAAATAGAATAAATTAAATAACAATGTTAGTATAATAAATTTAATGTAAAATAATAAATTTAAAAATTATATAATATTTTTATTTGTTCATCACATGAGAGATAAATTAGTACCATTGTAAACATATCATGTTAAACGTAATATTTTGATTTAATTAATTATTTTAAACATATTTCATTTAATGTATTATTTTAAATGTAATATTTTATATTTGATAAAAGTAAATATCATTGTCTATTTTTTATTATAATCATTTATTTGTAATTTATATAAAATGTTAATATGATCAAATATATTTTTATCCATAATATTATATTTTATAATAATTGATTTGCTCATATTATATTTTTTTAATTGTAATATTATAAAACTTTCATTAAGATTCTTTTAATTTATTAATATTATATCATTATAATTCATATATTTATTAAAATTACCATTATTTGATTTGGGTATATTGCCTTCTTATATTTATGAAGAAGTTATAATACCTCAAGTCATGTATAATTTGACACATTATAAAATCATATGAGGTTTTCAAAGCAAACCACCAATCTCAGTTTGAGTTCATCAAGTAATAATCTTTATATTTCATATTCAAAGTTTTATCTTTGGTGCATTGTTATCTAATTTTGAAAAAGAAAACCTAAATTAATTTGTTTTAAAAGGTTAAGCCTGCGACAAAGAAGGAGAAATATGTTAGGAATCATTTATTTCATACATGATGTATCTTCATCAAAGCATACATGTAACCTAAAGGTTAGAGTAATATATCTTTGAGTAGTTCTTTATGTTCGAAACATTGATAAAACCAATAGCATAAAGATGCTATTGATGGATCAAAAGGTGATAATGTAATTTTGGCTTTGTCAAATCTCTATCATTTTTTTTAATATCCATCCATTAATATTTTATATTTAGATCTATATTTAATATTTATATCAAAAGATGATCAAATTCAAAGTACAATCAAAAGTTTCATGCTTTTAAAATATGAGAAATACTTGAAAGAAGGTTATGTGTCACCCCAAATCTCAGGCATGTGACCGGTGTAGAAGGTTACTTGTAGGAAACCTCTTACAAGCCTGACTATGTATGCTGACTCATGAAAACATGTCTATTTCTTGCAAAAATTTGATAGAGTTTCCCCTATAATCTGGATGCCCAAGCCTAAGGCCTTCACACATAACAAGGGCCACACACCCAACAAAACCTGTATAATAGATAACAGACACGTAGTGGCCTAAATTAGATAACAACAACCTACTGGGCATCTAGGACTCAATCACAACCATAATACAATGTATTCCTATCCAACTACCAAGTCACAACACTATTTTTATACCTTTTAGTCTCCATGGACATGGCTACAAAATGGAATGGTCGAAAAGCTTCTGAGTCTGTAAAACATAAAAGGAAAGGAATGAGTTTTATAAAAACTCAGTGAGTAAACAATCCCCTTAAAAACCATTTACCTTTAACAAAACAAGTCTAATACCATTTGCAGTCATAAATTCATGGTTACCTATTAAGTTACCTTTGTCTCAAAATAAATTTAGAAAGTTAATGTTTCATAAGTAAATCAAGTATTAGAAAATGCAATACTCAATATCATAAATCAATTATCAAAATAGTCTTTATGAAAGCTATGTTCATTGAAACATAAATCATGAAAGTAAATCAAAAACTACATATCAATACACAATATAGTAAAACATGCCACTGGATACCAGTGAATAACTCCCTGAGGGTAACCATACCGTATACCCGTCATGAGCCATTCAACACGTCTGCTAAATGCCCTTGGTTGTATCCCTCCTGTCTCTCTCCTCCCTTATTCCTCCACCGCGCGAAATCACAAGTGCACCTTTCAGTTACCAACGATTTCATTGTTCTAGTTCTTTTCTCATTTATAGTCGTATTTCCATATTCAAATGTCATTTAATCAAACCACACTTTTAGAAGATACTTTCTTTTTGGGTAAGCAACCATAATATTAAAACAAGTTTAAATTAACCAAGGCATTTTCATTTGTATAAGTAACATGTAAGAAAAATAATATCATCTCCTGGTATCCAAGAAAACCCCTATCAGTAATCATTACATTATCAGTATTTCCATCTCATTTATCAATTCACCTTACAAGCTAATTCCGTCACTCGGGCTATAACTACCATTTAGGCCAATTTTTCGTGGTACCCAGCCACATAGGCTAATTTTCCTTATTATCTAGCCACAAAGCTAATCAAAATGTCATTGGATTATCAATGAGTTTTCATTGGGTCCAGGATCTCAACTTATTCAAACTTTTCACGTTGAAAACATTTTCATCAACTCTAAAAACTATGTATTTATCTTAACAAATCATTTTCATAAATATATGCAACAAATGAATAAATTTTACAAATCATGTAATCATATCATGAAATTCCATTTTCTCCATAACCATGAATTTACATACATAAATATCATATCAAAATATAAAGGGGATTATTATGTGAGGAGGACCATTTATTCACCTCCAAAGACAATCAAAGTGGCTACTTGAAAATCTACTAAAATTTTAGAACTCGGACATCTACGAACTCCATACTCTATCTAGAATGTATCTGAATCATAATAATAGCAAAATTTTCCATTTTCATCAATTTTGTATTTTCAAGTTTTTACACAATAAATTCAATATCAAAATGCATAATTACTATGGAATAAATTTGATAACATAGGATTACTCACCAAGTCTTAATGTACACACTAGAAGCTCATCGCTAGCTGGAGCATCTTCAGTGGCCGAAAATGGGGGTTGGCTGAACCAACTGCGCGAAACAGGGGAGGAGGAATAAGCTTGTGAGTTGATGTACTGAAGAGTGCCATGAGTTAAGCTGGTCGTGTGGAAGTGCTCCGCTGCTCATAGCGGTGCCAGTGGGTTGGAATCAGTGGTGGCCAAACTAGAAAGAGCCACGTCGTGGCAAGGATGACACCAGAAAAATAATTAGACCATGGAGCTACAACAGGGGAGCTCCGGGAAGTGAATGGCTGACAACGAGGAAGGAAGCCTTGCCAGAGAAGAAGAAGAACACCAGAGGAAGAAGCTTGCTCGCCACCATTGGAAAATATGCTTCGGCCGAACAAAAAGGAAGTAGAGCTAAAGAGAAAAAGGAGAAAACCACCCAGGGTAGCCGATCATGGCAATGCAACATCAGAGATAGTGGAAGGATAGTGAACGCACGACAAGGACACGACCGACCGAAGAAGCTTCAGGAAAGAGCTCGCTTGGAAATCTGCAGGGGTGGGGAAAAAGCTAAGAAAATTTTTTTTATATAGAAAACAAAATGGGGAAATTTACATTTCACCCTGAAACTTTGTGCTATTTCAAAATTTGCCTCACCAAAAATAAAATTAATAAAAGTTTTTAGTTTAGTCCCAGTTGAATTTTCCATTTGGTTCTTCTCCTTTTTTTTTTTTTTGAAATTCCAAGTATTACATTATGTATACATAACCTTGGAGTTACTTGCAACATGTAATATTCACTGTATATATTGATGATTTAAGTTTGAAAGCTAAATAGGGATTTTTTTTTTTTTTTAGTATTTGTAGTTAATTTGAGTATTGAGAAATCATCCATTTCAACCATTTGGTAAACTATGAAGTTAACTAATTGTAACTTCTACGTTTTTTTTTATCATTGTTGTCTAAAGGGGCTCAATTTTATTCAAATGGGAGTTTAAAAAAAAAGATTTACATTTTTCTTGCTCAATCTTAAATTTCACACACCTCTTTTTCTATTAACTATGTTTTCAATTCGTAATAAGAAATTGTATTATAGCTATTTTTTAGATACAACAAAAATTTTAGTTTATCACCTTCACTTCAAGGGAGCTCAAACAACATAATTTTGAGCCCTATTAACTCCCTCTCTTCTCTATCATAGAGTGAGTAAACAATACTTAGATTTACCCTTTCTTTCACTCAAGCTGCGACCCCACAAAAGCTACCCTCTTTGGACTACTTCCAATGGTTTTGGCCAGCCTTGCTCTTGTCATCCTCTATTACAATCTAGATCACTCTTGCTACTATACAGATACAGTGTCCTTCAGGCTCAATTGTGCACTAGAAACATGATTACACCAAAATCAAGACTACCGCCTTGTTCAGTCCACTGGTTCAGCTTGGTCCAATAGCAAGTTCCACCATAATTTGAGCTTTATTCTAGGTCATTAGAGGTAAATGAAAGTATTCACACACCTAATTTTAGTCCCCAATAATTTTAACCTTAGAAAGTCAAGATAATTGTCTATAACCCTGACCCACTTGTAGATTTCAAATTTAATTATGAGTATGCAACTGACTCAAGGGACAACCCTAAGTGAATAAACCAATACCTAGTCCACAGGCTTAGGCATGTATCTTTGTTGGTTAAATTGGGGTTTTATGACAACAATTTGATAGAAAGGAATGATTAAGTAGAATTATAAATGAAATTAGAATTTTTTGCTAATATGGTTGTCTTTAATTTCTAGATTAGTGAACCTTGTGGAATGTTTTAGTTGTTGGTGGATTTGGTAAGAGCTATGAAGAATTAAAGCTTAATTCAATTCAAATATTACATAGTAGATTAGGTTCCAAATCTTGAAAGTTAGTGACTAACACCTTTGAAGCCATTTGTGAAGTTAGCAAGATGTGGTGAAAATGTAATTTATTTGGGAGTACTCAATCTTATTGAAATACCGTGTACAATGAGTGAATACTTTATTTCCACAAGTTATCTTATGTTAAATAGTTTTTAATTTGATGTTGTAATATGGTAGGATGTAGTAACGCATTTTATAGAGACTGACACTCTTATACTGAGTATATTTCCAAGGTTATGATATGTGAGATTGTACTATTGTTGTAGTTGTTGAATTAAATTGCCTTCATGGGCTCCTTTAGACCATGAGGTTCATCTTAAGCTTCCAATCAACTTTTAGATAGTAGATAAGTGTATGTGTATCTTCAATTTTATTTTTTATTGAAGTTTTTAGTGATTGTGGTAAAAGCTGACAATCTCCACCTCATTGGACTTGGAAAATTCTTGTAATTTTTTTTAGTTATTATAGTAAAATTATGAAGTATTTGAGAAAGTCATAGTAAAGCCCCATCCAATTGATGGAAGCCCTAGATTGGGACTCACTTGTGAGTTAACACCTTCACTTGAAGAAATTGAACTCAAAAGCACTTGTCTAGGTAAGTGAATGATTCATTTCTTTCTTATACACCTTCAACTTTAGCTTTTAAACTTAACTGAATTTGATTTAGCATTTATTTTAGATTAAAAAATTTGTTTGAATACTAATCTTTGTTGAGTTAAGCTTGCAAATTAGTTGAGCTTTAACTTGTTGTTAGATTCCTAAATTATCATTGGGTTAGTTGAACCTTTAATTGTATTGACTTAAATTGTGTGTTTGGTTAAAGTTGAGCTTCAAAGGGATAAATCTCCAAATCTATTTGAAACATGTATGTTAATGGAGTGATGATACTATATGATTACTTGTATTTCTGATAGTAAAAGTAAAATGGGCTATAAGTACTTAAATTGCTTACCCTTATTTGGTGGAGTAGAAATTATTCTTTGGAATGAATTAGGACAAAACAACTTCTTTAAAACCCTTATAACCTGTGACCTTCCACTCAATCAAAATAAAAAATGTAGAATTTTTCCTTGAGTTTGATTGAATTTATATGCAAAGCTTATTAAGAGTAAGTGAGGGCTTAGTGTTATCTTAGGCCATGGGCCCCAAATCAGTCAAGTTGTGTGATTGTGAAATCAATTAAAGATGTGATGTAGTAAGTGTATACCTACAATATAGTGTGATTGTTAGTAGTACATGAATAAGGTAGGCATTATGTGTGTGAGATGTAATCTTGAAAGATGAGTCCTGTGAATGGTATATTTAGCTAGTGGAATGGTACCATCTCTTTTGTTTGTATGTGCAAATTGTAATGCATAAATATGCATGGATCCTTGAAAGTATCTTCAAGAAACCTACAAATACAAATTGAGATTGTAAATGTGCATTAACATGATGGGAAATATAACATTTTTGGAGAGATAAGATGATATACGAGAAGAAATGATAGTGATATATTTAAATTAGTAAGTTACTTGAAGAATACTTACTTGGATCTATCAAAGCTATTCTTTTTGTAGTGTTATTCATTAGTAGTGATTAAAGTTATTAATTAGTAGTAATTAGAGTTATTCATTACTAATGAGTTAAGCTATTCATTAATGGTGAATTCCATTGCTCGTTGGTAGTAAATTGTAGATTCTTAGTAGTGGATCCTCCTATTCATGACATTGACTTGTGCCTTCAATAGTAGCAAATTTTTTCATAAAAACTATTGTTACTAGAAATGTTTGTAGTGATGGAACGTGCCATGTGAACCCTTAAATCTTGGAATGGTTATTATTGATAAATCAAGGTCCCATATTTTTACGATTTTGAGACTATCTTTAATAATGAAGCGTGTTGCACAAGTAGGTAAGTTTGGCTACCAAGTGAGTTTTTTTTTTCGTTTTTTTTTCAAAGTGATATTGTTGTCTTCAAAAGTTGACAACATATATTCAATAATGAAAGATATCTTTCTATAAGAGATGCACCTAAGGTATTGTGTAACTACAAATACATTTAAATTGTGGGTTGATATCAAAATTGAGCAGGTGTGAAATAAGTGATTCACTTACTAGATTTCACTAGAAACTCATTATTATTTTGTATTTTAAATGCTTTCAAAATCATAGGTTACTCCTATTGTATTAGTTCCCTTTCCAATAGAACCAAGACAAGCCATTTGATGCTATACGGAGATGAAAGCTAGGTTACTTGGGACACATGTATAAGCATGCTTTGGCAGTTGGACATTTTTCCGTGAGTCATTGTATTGTGTTGTTGTAAAACCCTAAATTTTCCAAAATTAATTTTGGCACTAAAATAGTTTTAAAATCCAGAAAAAGGAATTTAAAATTTTTGAAAAAAAATTGAAACTATAAATTTGGAGACACAAAATGTCCAAATAAGCTAGAAATATGTGAATTTAAGGAACCTTCAATAGATCTAAATTTCCAATTTGAATGCTTATGAAGCAAAATTCGTGCTATCAAAAAATTAATTTCCTGAAAACTTTGAAAAGATCAAAATTAGGGCTATAAGGGCCCAACGGGTATAAAATTGTAGTTGTTATGAAAGAATTAACTTAGTTATTTTGTGTTAAAATTTCATTACCACTAGTGATTAGTAAGTACATCAAAATCGGACTTGAAATTTAGAAAATAGAAAACTTATTAAAAAGGTGTAATACTTGAAAAAAAAGGGACTAAACTGAAAAGTTTTCAAGACTAAATTGAAAAGAAAAGTTGAAGCTGGGCCTTTGTGTAAGGTAGCCTAAACTTCAATGGAAAAAATGCAATTTGCCCCATTTTGCCCAATTGTATAAAAATTTCCTCAGCAGTTCTTTTTTTCTCTGGAACCTTCCTCTTTTTTGCGTATAGCTCCCTCTTCCCACGAAGTTGCTTCCAGTGTTTTCCTCTGGCTGAAATGGCATTAGCTGGTAATTTCTAGCCCACTGGAAGTTCTCCGATAGCTTTTCCAATGTCTGGCTTCCATCCAACTCCCGGCGCATTCAGCCTCCTCCTGCTTCCAAAGCTTTCTACGGTGTAGCTTCAGAATTGGCCAACACCACTTTTCATCGGTGTTGTCACAGCCAGCGATGATCGTTCTTCTGCTCTTCATCGGAGCCATCTTGTATAGCTACTGGCAAGCCTATTGCAGTTGATTTCCTTCCTTCCCCTATTTGGTATGCTATTCGGCCAACCACCTCACATGGCCACTGGCGCCACCGTCAACAGTGGACCACCTCCTTTACCAGACTAAAGCTTCCCCACAACCAGTTGAGCTCAGTCGTAAGCCGTGTAGTCTTCCTCCCCTATTCAGCCAATTGGTTTGACTAATGGCTTTTCTAGGTCATCGGCGGTGCTCTGACTGACGGCGAGCTCCGAACATGTTCATCGGGACCCGATGAGTAATCCTAGGTCATCAGATTTATTCTGTAGTAACCGTATATTAAGATATCAAGATTATTGCATAGAAACCTTTATGCGTGAAATTAATGAAAATTAGTATTTTGTTAATAAATTGCTTCAGAAATATTCCTAAAAAAGTCTTGGGAACGTAGGTACCCCGGCTATGAGGTCACAGCAGATTTTTCTCCGAATAGACAGTTTAGAGTCTAAGGTGAGTAAATGGTCCTCCTCACGTATTATTTTTCCCTTGTATTTCAATATAGTATTTGCATATAGAATATTATGATTTTGAGGAAATGAGAATTTATGATATGATTTGTGATTTGTAAAATTTATTCACATGTTGCTTATATTTATGAGAATGATTTGATGTGATAAATATGTAACTTTATGATGTTTTATGATGGAAATTGATGAAAATGTTTGCAATGTGAAATGTTTGAATAATTTGAGAATCTAGATGCAATAAAACTCGTTGGTAATCCAGTGACATTATGAATAGCTTGTGTGGCTCAGTAATAAGGAAAATTAGCTTGAATGGTGGTTATAGCCCGAGTGATGATATTAGCCTGTATCGCAGGTTAATAAGTGAAATGGAAATAATGACAATGTCACGATTATTGATAAGGGTTTCCTTGGATACCAGTGGATAATATTATTTTTCTACATGTTGTTTATGAAAATAAAAATGCTTTAGTTAGTTTTTTAATGTTTTATTTGCTTTGCTTACCCGAAACTAGATTCTTGTGTATTGTGATGTGGAATTATTGTTACTTAAATATTTATGTTAAGTAATACTTTTAACTAAAAGTTTTAAAGTGACTGGATCTGATATGGGGGTCTAGGACTTCACCTTGGCCTTAAAATGGAATTTGACCCTGATTATGTGTATTTGACTGAATCAGGGATTTGACCCTGGTTCCGATATATGATAGTGTACCCGATGGGAACCCTCAAGTGCACTTGTGATTTTATGCAGTGGAGGAATAAGGGAGGAAAGATTGAAGGGATACGTCCATGGGCATTCAACAAATGTGTTGGATGGCTCATAGTGAGTATACGGTATGGTTACCCTCAGGGAGATGATTCGCTGAGATCCAGTGGTTTGTTTTATTATATTGTGTATTGACAATAGTTTTCAAATCATTATCTTGATTTGTGTCTTAATAAGCATATCTTTTGAAAAGATTGTTTTAGTGATTTTTCATAAATCTTGAACTAATGTGTTTTAGCTATTTGATTTTCTAATTCGATGGGTAAGCGAATTTTACAATATTGAATGATTTAGATTTGGCTTGTAAATAATGTTTTTGTTTTGAGGGGATTATTTACTCATTGAGTTTCCTAGAAACTCACTTTTCTTGTTTTCATATTTTTCAGAGCCTTAGAATGTTTATATCGCTTTTGGTATCACTCATGAATCGAGCAGACCCTTCATGCGGAGATAAAGGTATAATCATGTATATAATTGGCAGTTGGATAGGATTGCATATGCATGAGTTATGTATGATATCTGGATGCCAATAGGATGTGATTAGTTTAGTCAGGGCCACTGATTAGTATTATGTTATTATACAGGTGGTGATGGGTATGTAGCCCTTTGTTGTGTGTAGGCTTTATGCCGAGATGTCCAAAAAATAGGGGAGACTTTGCCAGATTTTCGATAGGAAATAGAATATTTTAAATTTAATTGGAATAAGGTCATGTGTCTTGCATGTGCATTTGCATTATCAGGCTGGTAGGAGGTTTCCTGCGGGTGACCTTCTACATCAGTCACATGCCCAGGATTGGGGCGTGATAAAAGGAAATGTCAAAGATTTAAGTTGACTTTTTCTTTTTTCATTTTGCTCCTCCTTAGTCAGTTCATTATCTTCTTCTTTAGCCTATCTTCGGTTGCTATCCATGCAAAATTTCCTCCCAACTTGCACTACTTTTCCCTTTGTACAACTCTTTTTCTTTCTCTATAGGTAAGCATTTATTCTTCCATGTTATTTTGTTTTATTTTTATTATTGATTCCTCTCTTCTTCCTCTTCAAAGTGATACCAAGATCTTACTAATTCATGAAGAAAAACTTGAGTTATGAATTTTTGAAATCCACAGTCACTATTCATGACATTGTTCAACCCATAAATCAACTTGATTTTTCTGATATTTTAGGACTTGAATTTGTTAGATATAGCTTGTTTTGTTTCATTGGAACTATAATCTAACTATATATGATTAGTTGAAGAAAGAAAACTTTGGGAAAATCTAAAAGCTAATATGCCCTTTTTTTTTCTTGAAAAGTATAAAAGATTTTGTGAGACTAGTTGTGATTTTCTATTTCAACTATCAAAGTAAGTGATTCTCATCTTTCTTGGAAACTATGATGCATGTGCTACTTGTGATTTATTGCTCAGAGATGTAAGTTGATGGAAATGGATATTTATGATTTTATCGTAAAACTTGAGTTTTAATGGATGGGTTAATATAATGGTTAGACCTTTATTAGAATAGCTGATTTTATGCACATTTAAGTGTCCAAAATGTGTTGCATTGAATTCCTATGAGATGGTTTGGAATTGCAAGTTATTTCGCCTGTTTTTCTAATGTTATTCTTGTGTCCCAGGTTGTGCAAGTTGAATCACAATTTTTTTAACCAAACCCACGATCATGCTTGCAGCTACAGAGTAATATTATGGTTTGGTGCCTTAAGATGTAAATCGAAATTCTAGTTATTTTCTCATGATTTGGATGAACCCTTCATACTTTAGATTCTCCCATTTTGATCACGTTTATATTTGGACTTCCTGAATGGTTGCAAGTTTTAGAGAGTAAACTCGTAATTACAACCAAATTTCCTCAAGTCGAATTGATCCTTTCCTATTGGAATACAGTGGTTCTAATTGTAATTCTACTTGAATTTGATCCATAATCATGTTTGCGATTCTGGTTACACCTCTAAAATTTTGTACTCCTGTTAGCCCTAAAATTCACTTCTTCCTAAGAAATTCCCCGAATTTTCTTTGGACTAATCTTATACGAACCCCAACTAATTCAAGTATAACAATTAAGAAACCCTAAGAGAGTAAGTTATAAACCAATATTAATGAATATAATTATTGTATATACATAATTCTATGATAGCAATATTGATAACTGTAATAGTAGTGAGATTGAAATATGTGATTATGAGGGTATTGAAATTCGTGATCTATGTGATTCAATTTGAGATTAACTACAAATGTATAATTTGATCATTAAAATAATAATATTATTTATAGTTGAGAATGTCCTTATAAGACATGAGATGAATTGTATATGATGATGATGATGAGATGGGGAAAAAAAGAATTAGATCCTAGATCTGTGAATTCCAATATGGAGAATAGTATAAGGTAGGAGCTTGGAGAGATAACGTTGGGTTTGTGCGGGATAAGGTTGACATAGAGTAACAAGAAGATTTATAATTGTTATTTTTATTGTTATTTATCTGAATTGTTATCTTAAGAAATCCCAAAATGTGACATAATGTGATCTAACCATATGATGATATTAATAATGGCTAGAAGCCATGAGAACCCATGATTCGTTATAGTGTATTATGGATGATATGATCCAATATTATGCAAGAATTTCTAGAAAATTAATGGCATGATCAAAGAACCTAATGATCAAAGAACCTAGTATATAAACATAATTTAATCATATAATTGTGATGGTGGTATATACATTTGTTGACTATTATGTGAAGAATTCATAAGTTTGGTAAAGATTATCTCACTAAGCCCCAGACTCACTTTTTTTTTATTTTATTGTTAGATTCTCAATATGTAACAGCTAAACCTAATCTAAAAAGTAAGATTGATAATTATACCATAGAGATAACTATTGACACCTTTACCATTACTATAGATAGGACGCTTAGAATGTATGAGATTAGAGTGCATTATATAATTATTTTGACTTTAACCGATTATGAAGTTCTCCATGAGGTGGACATCATTTCTCTGCAACCCCCAGAATGTATTATTGATGATGGTCCTAAGATGGTTTGATCCTTAGGGGATCTTCCATCTATGTTTAGCTAACCTTTTGAGATTGTATATAGTATGGCCATAAGGTCCTTGAGGACATAGTTAGTCTAACCTATACTTTAGACCCTTTTCTTGTTATAGGTTAAACTAACTTTTGCTTTGTTGGTTCTTGAAAGGATATGGGATGTTGAAGAAGAATGATTCATAGAATTGGCCAATGAAATGTATGTAAATTTTGGGAAGTTATTGGATAACTGAAAATACTATTGTTGAATAGGCATGTGCCTTAACGGGCAATGTCTTTGTACATTATTCCAAATATGTATATGTATATGTATATATATATATATATATATTAATGAATTACTTTTTCTTCCCATGAGTGCGTTGTTCCACAACCAATCAAATGAACTTGATTAAAAATATTTACAAATTATTAAAGCAAGCTTGAATAGAAATGCATGATAAATGGGCTATAGGGTGGTGATCATCAATTGAGAAATTGAAATTCACGCTGGTCATGACCAAGAAATTGGACCGTGATAGTTGTGATCATTGCATATAGTTTTGTTTATTAGGTTTAGTTGATCATGTTGGTAATGTTAAAGTCCATTTGAAAATTTAAGTGCTTTGAACATGTTGTTTAAGGGATTTATGGTCCTAGAAACATTCAGTAATTAGGGGATACTCTACCAAAATTTGCACATAACTATTTTAGAAATATATAAATATAAAGTCTTTTTAAAAAAGCAAATTTTGCACCCTTTATTTCTAATTCACAACTTTATGTTATATACGAGTATTATGTATTATGTGTAAGTGTCATGTCTTGTGGCTTATGGGCTAGTCCCTAAACCGATCATGTACCAAGGCAGAACAAGACACAATAATTATAAATTTAAGACCACATGTCACAAATGCGAGATAAATTTTATAAAAAAAAAACTTTATAATCAAATAGGTGATAGACCTTGGTATTTCTAAATATGGCTTCTCCTTTTTTACCTTTAGTGAAATTCAAACCATTAAAGATGAAGCATTTTTAGTTAATTTATATATACATCTAATACGATTTTTAACGTTTTATTTAATGTGCATCAATATAATATTAAAAAGTATTTGATATTTTTGGATTTATCATTGGTATCGTAGATTGGTATCGTAGATGTCAATGGAGAAATTACATATTTAGGCAACAATTTTGAGAGTGTAAAAGATGATTGCAAAAGTCAGAGACCTGAAATAAAACTAAAAGATCTAGAGTAAACTAACTATTTAAATAATTTTTTAAAATTGTAACTATTTTTTAATTATAGTTAGTTTTTAAATTATAGTTAATTTGTATAATACTTAGTTAGTGTTTCATTTTTAAAATTGTTATTTTAGAAAAAAAATATTAAATTGATACTTTGGGTTCAATTCAAAATGGAAATTATCTTATTTTCTCTTAGAAGAATCAAAGACCCTTGTCATTGTTGTAATATAGTATGCTAGGGTGAAGAACTTCAATGGTGTTAATTTGTAATACTATTTGATTATTTGCCTTTTATGTTATTTTGGTTGCCTTTATTATTTCATTAATTAAACTAGATTTGTTAATTCTATGATATATCATTTATAGTGTTTATCTTAGTTGTATTTGATTATCTACTCCATTATTATTAAATTTTTTAATTCTTTTGTGTTTGTAATTTTTTTGTATATTTTCTGAGTTTTTTCTAATATTACCACTTATGTATTGTATGTTCATTTTGATTTTTTTTAAAAATTCATTCTTTTTAAGGTAACCAGCTCATAAGTCAAAGCTCGAAAATTTGAAAACACAATAATAATGTATTTAAGATGAAATTAAAGCGTTGTCATTAGTCATTGACTGATAGGTTCATATTTTTTCTTTTCAAGCACACTAATTATGATTCTTTAACAAATCAAATGTTCAATTATTGTGTTGACAAAATTGGCAAGAAAATCAAATAATTAGAGAATTTTTTATTCATAGAAATTTAAGTCCACCTGTAATTGTATTGCATTTATTATCTTGAATAATTTATAATTAGTGTAATTACTTATATTTTTTATTGTTGAGCATATGTTTTAAAATTAATTTTTATTTTTTTAATGATAGACATTAATCAGGCTCACCAAAATTTTATTGAATTTGAAATTACAAGATAAGTAGTATTTATAACAATAGAATTTTCAAATTATTTTTTACAATTTTAAAATACAACAAATAAAATAATGATGTTAGTGTATTAAATATAATATAAAATGATAAATCTAAAAAATTTATATAATATGTTTTATCCATGAGTCATGCAGGAACTAAGCTAGTTTTAGATTAAAAAAATGAGTTTATTATTATTATTATTATTATTATTATTATTATTATTATTATTATTATTATTATCATCATTGTTCACGTTATTATTTCTTAAAAATTAATGGTAAAAAAAAGGAGTAAGGATGAAATAATATATTTCATGCATATGAATCAATTAGAAAATGATTTATCATAAAATATATCAAAACACAAAAAATATTAATTCAAATAAAGTTTTAACAACAGATTCCATCCAAAAGAAAAGATGTTAACACCATTGTTTAGAACAAATGTCAATTACAAGTAATGGTATTCTTTTTGCACCTTAAATGCCAATCAACTAATTGAAAAAATTATACTTCCCAACTTTTTGAAATTAGCTCTTTTGGGCCAAAATGTTGATTTAAACTACATTTATCAGACATTCAAAATAACTCATTGATTTAGTCAATCAGTTAAAATCCCTCAAATCAGTTAAAAGTTGTTGATCAAACACCTAACATTTGATATTATAGTACCCACTAGAAATGAAAAACACTCATCTCTTTTTTCCTTCTCATATTTCATGAAGTTCTCACTACTTTTCACCATTGACCACTGCCTATGATCATCTTCTGTCGTTGTCCATTGCCTAATACTATTATCACTATTGAGCATCGCCTACCACTATCTGTTGCTTATCACTATTGACTAACTTCCATCACCACCACCTTTAACTTTTAATCATCATTCATCATTACATTTTGTTATTGACTACTACCTACCATTATCTTTTGTTGTTGACCATTACCCACCATCACCTATAAATGTTGACCACCACCTACCACCATCTACAATTATTGACCACTACTGACCACTGCTATCTGTCATAATTAACTGTCACGCCCCAATCCTGGGCACGTGATCGGCGTAGAAGATCATCCATTGGAAATCACCTATAAGCCTAATAATGCAATGCAATATGCAAACACGTGACTTCATTTTTATTTAAAATTCAACATTTAACTTTCTACCGAAAATTCGATAGAGTTTCTCCTATTTTTCGGACATCCCGGCATATAACCTACACATAACAAAGGCCTACACACCCATCATCACCGGTACAACAACACAATAATACACAGTGGCCCAAACTAGATAATAACATATTATTGGGCATCCAGGATTCAAACACAAACAAAATATAATACACATTCCTATCCAACTGCCAAGTTACAACACCTTTTTTATACCTCTCAATCTCCGCAAGAAAAACGACATATTCAATCGATGAGCAGATTCAGAATCGAGAGAATGTGGAGAGTCTGAAAAATTATCTTCTAACTCTGAAAAACATGAAAAGTAAAGGATGAGTTTCATTGAAACTCGGTGAATATACAATCTCATGATCACTCCAAAAACATAATCTCATAATACATTCAAAAATATAATATCAAATAATACAATAGCTCATACCAAATTACACTACGTAAAAATATTCTCATTGTATCGTAACAGGAATAAAAGTCAAATATTTCTAAAATTATTTTTATTCAATATGAAAAATAATTATCTGCAATCCCAAAAGACAAATCTCAAAGGAGAACCAAAACCCAACATTTCCATATATCCGCTACCACGTTTTCGCATGCAAATATATGTTTCGTATTTCCATATATCCACAATGACGTTTTCGCATGTGAATATATGTTTCCGTATCCACAGCCACATTTTCGCATGTGAATACTCAAATGTCCGCAGCCACGTTTTCGCGTAGGAACATTTATCTTATTCCGTCAATTCGAGTGCATCCGTGGGTTCCCAATGAATTCTCCAAGAGACCCAGCATTTCAAAACATCATATTTCAAAACATACGTAAAACCATTATGCGTTCCCAAGTTCATACGTCATACATCAAAGTAATATCATCAAATCAATTAATTTCACATATGAAGTAGCATAAGTCTCAAAGCATCAGTTTATACTATATCTTAAAAGAAACTATTATTCGGAAAAGCAGTGCATAGCACGCACATAGAAAACATATCAAAACATCTTTATATCCGTTCTTCATTTGGAATAACAATATCATAGCAAATCTTTTCATAAACAAATACAACATGTAATTATACCTTCAAAATCACTTCAACATATATCAAAATCCCATTATTCAAAAGAACTTAATAATAACTCATATAGTAAAATTTATTCCACATAATATAATATAAATATTTAAATAATTATCAATAGTACTATTAAATGAAAAGGGGATTGTCCACTCACCTTGGAAGATCCTTAGAACACTAAGTCAGCCAAGTTCCAAAATTATTACTAATGCTTGTTTCGTCAACTAGGAATTTATCTAGATTAAATCTACAAGAAAATTTTTATTGTATATGGAAATCAGTTCGCTCCAAAAGAGCCCACGAGAAGCCCGAAGCCAGCAAAGAGACCAGCTCGAAGCATATACAGAATCGTTCAGCCATCAGGTCGCATAGCATGCGACCTCGCCAGACCGAGCCTGCGACTAAAGGAGCAAGCTTGACCTCCCTATTCCCAGGATCGGGCAAGCGACCTAGATTCACCAAGCACAACCTGCGACCTCGAGCTCGCCAAACAGAAAACTAAGTCATACCTTGTCCCAACGGTCGGATGGGGCCCACTTGTAGAAGGCAATCTGCAGTAGTCGAAAAAGAAGATTTAGTCTGTATATTCTATCTTGTACAATAAATGTTGATGTAATAGCTTTACTGTATATGTAATTACCATTGTAACCTCCTCTCCTCTATAAATATGAGGAAGGAGCCTTCTGTAAGAAGGGGGATAGAGGATAGATAGAACATTAGCAGAAACTCTGCCTAGATGAAAGAAGAAACCCAGAATGTTGTAACTTTGTATAAGCTCTATTACACTATCGTGGATGTAAGGTCCAGTAAAATCCGAATTTGGCCGAACTACTTTAAACCTTGTGTCTTCTTCTCCTCTGCTCTTCTCTTCATCTTTGTTTATTTTGCTACTTTACTGCATTCGAACCAGTTTAAGGTCCAAGGTCCCGAAGAATCCCCTCGTTGGCCGGAGTTTGGACCATTACCAAAATCCGACATCAACAATTTCTAATTTTCATCAATTTTGAAATTTACTACTCAAACTAGATCTATCCGGAAAATTACTATAAACATGCTATAAAATAAATTTGATGATCTAGGATTACTCATCGCTGTCCAAAGAGCACACCAATGAACTCATTGTCGGAGTGCCAATTCCGACCACTGGTCAAACTAGCTCAAGAGAGGGAGGAGGGGAGGTGCCGGAGGAGTGCTGGCCGGTCGGGGATCCGATGGCTGGCCAGAACTCACCAAAAGAAGGCCGGCTTTTCCGGTGGAGGAAGAGAGAGAGAAGGAAGATCGGGGAAAGGGAGCACGAGGGTGGGGGGTTTGGAAAAATTTGGAGTAAAATTTTTTATATAATAAAGTAAATTGGGGTAAATTGCAAATAGGCCCCTGAACTTTGGGTCATTTTACACTAAGGTCCAACTTCAACTTTTTCTTTTAATTTAGTCCCTGAAAACTTTTCAATTTAGTCATTCTACAAAAAAAAAAAAAAAATCAGGTGTTACATTAACAACTACCTACCACACCATCATTAACTCTCACCTATCATCATGGTTGATCATTGTCCATCATCACTCATCATCATTAATCATCACCCACCACTACCTATCATTATTGACTACAATCTCCCACCACTTACCGATGTAGGTTACCATCAATTGTATTTTACCACCACCCAATCAAACATAATAAAAGATAAGTAATGTGATTTCATTTTCTAACTAAACCAAACAAATGAAAAGATAATAGTTACCATTATCCTTATTTCTCGTTATTTAATTTTATTCACTTTCTATTTTCAAATGTTGAATCGTATATCCTCCAAAAACATCCATGGATGGAAAGAGAGAATCGGCAATTCATTATCATTTCTAATGATATTGCTTCGTTTGTTCTCATTTGAAAATTTTTGGGCCATTGGATAGTGTGGTTTTTGAGATGTGAGATTCTTGTCTTAAGCCTAATGCCCTGATTGGTAGCAGGGAAAATGGACGGAAAAGGACTTTCCGTGAAAAACAAGCAAGGAAAATAGTGAATTATCGTGATTAGTAGCAGCACGGAAAACAGTGCTCACGGAAAACGAGCAGAAAACAGTGCCGTGGGGCCCGCAATTTTTTTTCCGCCCACAAGTGCGCGGAAAACGCGCAGAAAAGCCTCCAGCCCCGTTCACACGCACAGAAAAGCTGGCCAGTTTTTTCCTTTTTTTTTTTCATTTCTGTTTTTCTTATTTTTTTTTGTGAAAAAAGAAAAAGAAAAATAAAAAATAAAAAATAGTTTTTCCAAAATTAAATATTTTTATCATGCATAAAAAATTTAAATATTCAATTTTTTTTTAAAAAAATATTTTTTTATTTTTTAAAAAAGTAAAATAAAAAATATAAATCAAAAATTTCATTTTTTTTAAATTTTTTTGGAATAAGTTTTTATTTTTTCATAATTTTATTTTTTATTTTTATTTTTTAAAAAATTAGAAAAAAATTCAGCAACCGTTGTCTCAAAAAATTTATTTTCTATTTTTTTATTCTTTAAAAATAAAATATTCATTTTTATATTTTTC
>JANHAO010001039.1:0-35524 GCA_026873985.1 Saraca asoca
ATTTGGTTATATCCCAAACTCCAGCCAACGGGGGATTCTTCGGGATCCCAGGCCTGTTCTTGGTTTGCAGATGAGAAAAATGAAGTAGATGGTAGAAAAAGTATAAGGGGAGACACTTAGTTTTTACGTGATTCGGCCAAATCCAGATCTTACTGGACCCTATGTTCACGGTGGAGATTTCATTATTGTAACTTATCAGAGTTTCTGTTTACAAGAATTGGCTCTCTCCCCCTTCTTAACAATACGATCCTATTTATAGAGGAAGGAGAGGTTACATTCATTAATTACTAGCTATAGTTGTATCACGTCAAATAAATGAGAAAGAATGGTGAAAAGACTATAATCTGGCAGCTTGCAGCATGTAGGCTGCGGAGGTAGGTTTCTTAGGCCGGCTTCGTAGGCTTACAACCGTTACCGTGCCAAGCAAGATACCTGGGCATTTCAAGGGGGAGTTCTCGGCTTCGGGGGTGTCGCAGGGGTCGCTATAGCGAGGAAGTGAGCACGAGCAAAGCGACTGACAACTTCACCGGGCCAATCCCGAACTCTTCTTGTTGGTCACGGTGTCACTGAGATACTTCTTCGCGACGTATTCCTCACAGCGTCGTTGCACAACGACGAGTGGAGCAAGGCTTGGCGCTTTACTTCGTCTGTTGCTACTCTCTGCTATCTCAAGCGAAGCTTCCTGAAAGCTTCTCGCTGAGTCACAAGAACTGGTCTTCGTTTCCTCGGGGGCTCGTCCTTGCGAGGCCCATTTTTAGTATACAACAGAAAATATGACTTAATTATTTAATTTATATTTTATAATTATTATTTTATTAGTATTACAATATTAACTATTTAACTTATATATTATTGCTATGGAATTTAAAGAATTGAAGTCTTTGCACCTTTTTTTTTATTACTTTTAGATATATATTTTATTATTTTTGTTATAAGGATATTATTATAACTGATTACTTTTTACCATTTCATTATTACAATATTTTGTTGTATCAAATATAAATATAGAATGAATGCCTTTTCTATTCTTGACTATGCCAAACATAATTATGGAATAACCATTCCATTCCAATTCTCACTCACATTTCCACTCCATTCCATCTAACTAAATGTAACATAAATGATAAAGTAGCCCCATTCAATTGCTTTCATGATAGAATGATTATTCCCTACAGAATAGGCATTCTCATTCCATAATGTCTATCAAACAAACTTTTTACCTATTCTCATTTCTATTTCATTTCACTTTATTCCTTCCCATGAAACATAATATAAGGGGTTGTTTAGTTAATATAAGAAGTAAATTTCCATGAGAAGTTGAGCTTCTCAAGAAGTAAAGTCTCTTGTCAACTTCCTAGGAAATGCATAAAGTTATTTAGTTGATTGTGGAAATTAAAAGTTCTTGCAAGAAGTTCTTCTCACCTAGAAGAAGGCATGTAGGCAACTTCCCCTATTTCAAGGGAAGTAGAACTTTTTGGGAAGTCCTACTTCCTTTATTTTGTTAATTAGTGGTTAATCAAGTAACACACTTATCTACAACTTCTCAAAAGGTTGTACTTCTCATCTAAATTTCTATCAACCAAACAACTTGTAAGAATTGGATAGCGTCAACTGGATGATTTGGATGGATTTGGACCGGGCTACTAATGGATGGATTGATAATGACTCATTTACCCATTTAAGACTAATTAAAATTTTATATGGATTATGGATTAACCAATAACCCATACACAAAAGCTCAAACTCAACCCATATATTTATTTATTTATTTATAATTGCTTGTATATTATTTTATTTATCAATTTATTGTCATTATTTTTCTTACTATTATAATTATATTTTATTGTTATAATTAAAAAATAATTTTTACTATTAAAATTTAATTATATTTCAACTCCATCATTAAAAAATAATTTTATTATTAAACTACAAATTATATTTTAACTCCATTTTAAAAAATAATTTTTTACTATTAAAATCTTAAATTGTATTTTAACTCTCATATTAACTTTTATGGGGATGTTTGGTTGGACAATTAGAAGGGTGGGTATCAAAATTAAGAAACTAATTTCTTTATTGAATGTTTGGTTGACATATAGTGGAATATATTACTGTTACTTAATTTTAATAAATTCCCCTAACTTGAAATCCTCCACTTACCTAAGGTTTTAAATTACGTTACATGCCAGAAATGAAAAACACCTATCTCCTATTTCTTTTTCTTACCTTGTGAAACTCCCTCCTTCTCAACTTATCACTACCTATCACTATTGATCATTATCCACTACCACCCACTACTACTACTACTACCATTGACCACTGCCAACCACCATTAACTTTAATGAATTCCCCTAACTTGAAATCCTTCCCTTACCTAAGGTTTTAAATTACCTTACATACTAGAAACAAAAAACATTCATCTCCTATTTCCTTCTCTTATTTTGTGAAACTCTCACTATCTTAATCTACTATCACCTATCACTATTAACCATTAATTATCACCATTTTTCGCTATTGACCACTACCCACCACTACTACTACTACTATTGACCACCATCCACCACCATCTTCTGCCATTGATCACCACTTAATACCACTACCATTGCTGACAACCATCTGCCACTATCTACTACTTATCGTTATTGACTATTGTCTATCATCACCTATAACTGCCAACCACTGCCTACTACCACATCCACCATCACTTACAATTTTTGAGCACCGCCTACTACCACCTAGAATCATTGACTACTAGTCACTATTACTATCTCTATTGACCATCGCTCACCATTATATGCTATCATTAACCACCACCTGCCACCACCCAGCACCGCTAAGCACAACCTACCACCACCACCCACCATGTTTCATAGTACTTATCACCACCTACCATCATTAACTATTGCTTACCATCACCTATCGTCGTTGACCACCATTTACCACCACCTATCACCAATAACCACCTCTAACCAAATAGCAGGAAAGAGAATTATAAACAATGTGATTCAATTCCCTAATTGAACTAAACAAACCAAAAAGAAATAATTACCATTACCCTTATTTCTAGTTATTTGATTCCATTCCCTTTCCATTTCCACAAGTTAAACTAAACAACCCTTTAATTTATTTTTATAACTTAGTCACACAAGTAGATAATTTTTATTAGTGTTAATGGCAAAATCTGACCAGCTAATAAGTTTAGAAACCCCAAACTATCATCTGGGTATAAAAGAGAGACAACGAAGGAGAAAGAGAGAGGGGAAAAACAGGGAGACACCCGGAGTTTTTAAACATGGTTTGGCTAAAATCAATCGATTCCTACATCCATGGTTATTTTATTTCTTAGGCCTTTTGCTGAGTGTTTGCATCTATTTGTATAGTTTATCTATCTAGATCCTCCCTTATACAATAATCTTAACCCCTATTTATAATGGCTGGGGTGTTACAATGTAAATTAGTAACTAATAAGTATCATGATTTGATTAGGATTACATAATATATAATAATAATTTTCCATTAAAATAGGAAACTAAACGGATCTCCTTGGATTGATGGTTGGGGATGCATGCTTCAACTGTGGGCTAGGCCTTATCCCCAATGACCTAAGATTGCTGCTTTGACCTTTGTTGGCCAGTGACCTGAGTTTGCATATCAGCAAGTTGATGCCTTACTCTGGCAACCCCAATGCTAGTTGAGCTGGATCTTTACCAGTTGGACATGTCTGTTGGGTTTTTGCCAGTCTATTTGTATAGTTCTAAAAATACCCATAACATTAGCCGTCTAACTCTCATTGTATTTTGAGAACTAGGAGCTATAGTTTGCTCATAAAAGCTTGCAATTGCAATTTGTAGTATCATCATTTAGACTTCTATTTTGTTATTTTATCTATGCCATCCCATACCATTATTACTGTATTTAATGTGTGTATTTGTCCATTGTCATTAGAATGGTGATGACTAAGCTTTGCTTTTTTGCTGGATTGTTAGATTGAGGTAGTTGTTTAGTCTCTAAATCCAATGGTGAGGCCAAGTAAGCTATATAAGGTGAAAAAATCTTTTTCCTCATTACTTTTGAAATCCAATGCTCTGCTTCTTACTTATTCTTTAAATAGTTGCCATTGTTCTTTACTTTCCTGTCTCCCAAGGCTTACCTGCCTGATGGGCTCATTGGTCAAGCCCCCCATATTTTTAATGGTCTGGGTCTCAAGCGTGGTGATATAAGGTGTGCATGACCTGTTGCATAGGGAGTGCCCATGGACAATTCCTCTCTAAGGATCCTAGGCAGTTTGGTATAGATCTTAGGTTATTTTCCCTATAGTGATGCTAGCAAGTTTAATGCTTGGTTCTTTTGCACCATTTGGATTCTCAGTGCACTGGGGGTAGTAAAGTGAGCACTTATCTTGGTAGGGGATAAGAAGAAGCTTGAGAGTAACTTGGCTGACAACTAAATGATGGACAACTTGCTCGTTAGATATGTTGATCCTTTAGCCTACCAGGGGTTTAGCTCCCAAGAGCTAGCCTTCCTCTAAGGCCATGATAGTTATAGGCTTATTTTGATATGTATTTTTGAACCTTCATATGTACACTCACTTCGTTAAATGAGGTTTTCAATGAATTTTCATAATTTTCTTACTTTTCTAAGTATGCCAAGTTAGATTTTCAATAAGTTACAAATGATAACATATAGGTTGACATGAATGAGTTCCTGTAAACCATGACTTAATAAATATTAGTTAAAATGAATGCCAAATGGGTCGGTAGACCTCAACTAACAAACCATGACTTCATAGATTTTTGTCAAGATGAATGTCCAGTAGGTCACGCCTTAGCTAACAATGAATTATCCAGATTGGTCATGCCTCAACTAGCAATGAATTGAGTGCCCAAGTTGGTCGCATGAAAGTTACACCTCAGTTAGCATGAGTCGAGTGCCTAGGTAAGTTGTATAAAAGCTACGCTTAGCTAGCACTAGTTGAGTGCCCAGGTAGGTCATACGGATATGCCTCAGCTAGAATAAGTCAAATGCCCAAGTAGGTTGCATGGATGTGCCTCAGCTAGCATGAGTCAAGTGCCTAGGTGGGTTACACAGATGTACCTCAACTAACACGAGTCAAGTGCCTAGTAGTAGGAGCCGAGTGCTTGGTAGGTCACAAAAATACCCCTCAACTAGTACGAGTCTAGTGCTCAAGTAGGTCGCATGAAAGCTACGCCTTAGCTAGCATGAGTCGAGTACCTAGGTAGGTCGCATAGATATGCCTCAGCTAGCATGAGTCAAGTGCCCAGGTAAGTCATATGGATGTGCCTCAGTGAGAATGAGTCGAGTGCCTAGTAGCAAGAGTCGAATGCCTGATAGCAGGAGTCGAGTGCCTAATAGGTCGCATTAATGTGCCTTAGCTAGCATGAGTCGAGTGCCCAGGTAGGTCGCATGAATGCACCTCTGCTTGCAAACCCTGACAATGTATATTTGTCAAGCATGGCAATGTATATTTATCAGGTTGAATGCCTAGGTAGGTCACACGGATGCACCTTAGCTAGCATACCATGACAATGTATATTCATCAAACATGACAATGTATATTTGTCAGGTTGAGTGCCCAGATAGGTCGCATGGATATGCCTTAGTAGCACACCATGACAATGTATATTTGTCAAGCAAGATAATGTATATTTGTTAGGTTAGCCATGATAATGTAAATTTGTCAAGCAAGATAATGTATATTTGTCACGTTAGCCATGACAATGTATATTTGTCAAGCAAGCCAATGTATATTTGTTAGTCAACTATGATAATGTATATTTGTTAAGCAAGATAATGTATATTTGTCAGGTTAAATGTCTGGTAGATGGCACCTTAGCTAATGAACCATGACAATGTATATTTCCCAAGCATGGCAATGTATATTTGTCAAGTTGAATGCTCCCTTCGGATTAAGAGGGTGAGCGTTTGCTTTTGGTTTAATACTTTGTTGAAAATTTATTCAAGTATTAGTAAACGCAGACATAGGAATTTAAAGAAATAATATTACAAGATTTAGACGGGCGAGCTAAAATTTATTGAAAATATAGGCATAGATGTTCAGCATTTGGAGTTTATGGAAGGTTGCTCATTTCTAGCCTTCTTTGTGGCTAGATCATTGGAGCCACTCTTCCGATTGTCTTTATTGTTCCTGCCATTGCTCCTCTTTTTATTCTAGTTAGAGCTATCTGCCACATCCTTCTGATTGGACTTCTGAAAGCCAAAGGTTTTCTTCCACCTAATTTCCTTGGCTGCTCGCTTGTAGAATTTACTCAAGTCCTTCATTGGAGACTTGTATATGCTCTTATATAGTTTTCCATCCTTGCAAAGTCCTGCTGAGATCACTATTAAGATGCTTTCATCTAAGGGATTCTCTACATTGTTAACTTCACGCCTGAATCTATTGATGTAGTCTTTTAAGGATTCATTTTCCATTGAAAGACTGTCGTGAGGTGGCAGGATGGTATGAACTACCTTCTTAATACTTTGTACTAGTTAATGAATCTCCTCTAGCACTTGTCCTAACTATAAATGCTGTGAGCTGGGAGATTCCTAAACCATGTTCGAGGTATGTCTCTAAGAGTGGCTGAGAAGCATTTAACCAAAGAATTGATCATCCAAAGATCTATCTGAACATTGAATGTGTCTAGGTGATCATATAGGTCACTATCCCTATTGTATGGTGGGATTGTGGGGATTTTAAACTTGCGAGGGAAAGGCTCTGTCTTAATTTCTCTAGTGAATGGTGTCCTCCCCTCATAGCGGTCTCAGTTATTCTAAGCCTAAGGGCATTCTTCTAACTACTTTACCCTTCAAAGTAACTCTTCCACCATCTGGTCTCATGCTCTAGATCGATGGTCAGAAGATCATTGGATCATTTTATCTCCTTGGTCAGGGGAGTAGCAAACTGAGGTTTTACGTCTTTTTTGCATATGCTCCTGACTGGTCTTGTTCGAGCTTTCAATTTGATGTGAACTTTCATGTCATTGATTGTCATTCTCTTTGCGAGCTTGATGAACCTCTGATCTCGATGGTAAATTAGAAGGGCAAGTTGAATCAACTCACTAATGTTTTCCTCTAGTTGACCTGTCCTCTTGAGCTCCTTCTCGAGGCTGTTGGAGTACCCCTTCAGATGCAACGACCTCAATTTATCTTCGTGCACCTTGTGCTTGTGCCTAGGTTAGCACCCTAACCACATTAGTTGGTTCTCTCACCATGTTTTCTAGCATTTCTTGATGTTAATGCCATGCTTGTGCTCCATTAGTCCTAAGAATAATAGTAAGCTGGCGATGGGCTAATAGGGGCATACCGACGGTAGTGCCTGTGGTAGGGATGGCGGAAGTGCCTATTGCAGGAAAGATTAGGCCTCCAACTGGTAGTATATCCCACTGTTGCTCCACGTGACCCTTAGGCTGGTCAAAAAAAGCATCTGTATTCCTGGGGGTTCTTCCTCTAGTCATTGCAGTTGAGCAAGAAATCAAAGAGAATGCAGTTTTGGGGCCCTCTTTCTAGCACCAAAATGTTGATAGCAAAATTTAGTCAACCAATAAGTTTAGAAACCCTAAACTGCTATCTAGGTATAAAAGAAAGATGAGAGGGAGAAGGATAGAGAGAAAAAATAGGGAGATACTAAGAGTTTTTTTAACGTGGTTTGGCTAAAATCAATTGATCCCTATGCCCACAGTTATTTTATTTCTCAGGCTTTTTGCTGAGTATTTGCATCTATTTATACATGTTTATACTATGATTCTCTCCATTTTGTATAGAGTCTGTCTATCTGGATCCTCTCTTGTACAATAATCTCAACCCCTATTATAATGGCTGGGGTGTTATAATGTAAATCAATAACTGATAAGTATCATGATTTGATTAGGATTACATAATAGATAATAACAATTTTTTATTAAAATAGGAAACTGAACGAATCTTCCTAGATTGATGGTTAGGAATGTATGCTTTGAGCTGCGGGCTAGGCCTTGTCCCTAATGACCTGAGGTTGTTGCTTTAACCCTTGTTAACTAGCGACCTGAATTCACATATCAACGAGTTAATGCCTTGCTCTAGCGACCTCAATGCTAGTTAAGCTGGATCTTTATCAGTTGGACTCTTCTGTTGGGTTTTTACCAGCCCATTTGCATGATTTCAAAAATACCCATAACAATTACTATTACAAAATTGAAAAAAAAACTAAACATCATTAAGTTTAGTTTAAAAATTAGAAAAATTAAACATAACTAACACATATTATACATTTAAGATAAAAAATGAAATGATGAAAAATATCATCAAAATCAAACACATTATACTTGACTTTTGATTCATTATGTCCTTGATTTTGAAGTTATGGTATTAGGGAGGGGTGGAAACAAGTTAAGTCAGACTTTAACATAAATAGATGAGGCATGTTTCACAATTTTCTAACTTAACCTAGCCTATGACATATTATAAGCCAAAAATTTGGTTTGGTTTGCCTTCTTTAAAAAATTTACAAAGCATGGCCTACCTTGTTAGGTTTTTTAGGCCTAATTATTAAAATTTAAATAAATGTTATATGAGTTTGTGAGCATGGGTGTAACAGGATGTGAACATACCTTTTTAGTAAAAATAATAATAATAAATTTGTTCAATAAATAGTGTATTGAACAAAATTTTATTTCTAATTTTTCCAAATAAAATTAAGAGTATTATATTAGGGTAAGATATTAAGATTACAATTGTAAAATCATATTTTTAGATTAATATAAAAATAAGTATTAAATAAGATATGTGAATATACATGCAATATATATATATATACATATATATATATATATATAGTTAACCAGGCCAAACTAAATGACCTAAAGTTGAATAGGCTTGGCTAGTTAATTAGATAAGCCAATATATTAACTTAAGCTTGGTTTATTTAATTAAATAAACAAACTAAGGTAGGCCTTTAATGAGTCAAGTCATAGGCCACTTATGAAGGATCTAGTTTATTTCTACCTCTAATATCAAGCTATTAGCTTAACAAAATTACACTATTAATATTACAAGTCTCTAAATAAATAGAGAGGTAGAAAATTAATCCATAATGAAAATTTATAGATAGATAGCTAGCTAATTTATTATAATGGCAATTAAACAAATTGTCATTTACTAATGTTATAAGTCTCTAACTTAGGCATTTATCTTTGCCAGCAAACTAATTTATTTTGATTTTTAAGTATAATACTTTTTTATTTTTATCTTTATTTTTAAATTTATGGATAACTAACTAATTTATTTTGATTCTACCTTTATTTTTTAATTTAATATAATAGTTTTTTATTTAAAAATATTTATTTTAAGCTTTAAATAAAAAATTAAACTAAATGGATAATAGGTGCCCTGGATCTTTAATAACATTTTATCTAATAACCCTTTTACAATGGAATAGTTTTCTATCTATCAATTTGACCCGTTAAATATTATAAATGTATTTAGATTGATCTAAAGATAAATAAATTAGATGGATTCATGGATATTTATTCATTTCACTTCCCTTGAATTAAGAATTCATATTTGAGTGAACAGTCATGCTATATGTCCAACTCTCACTTCCAAAATTTACTTAAAATAGATGGCTAACAACTTGGCCCTAGTAAGTGGCTTGACATGTCATAATGATATTAAGGGAATTATAAAATTTTAAAAAAATATTCCAAAATTTAAATTTCAAACATAATAAAATTTAAACCTTTCATTCACAAATTATAAATCTTTAATCCTGTTATAGGCGTTTTTTGGTTCTGCGTAATGGGCCAGCAAAGGCCCAACAAGAGATCAGTCCAAGTGAGAAAATAGCCAAGCTCGCTAGATCGCTAACCACATGAGCACCGAACGAGGCAAAAGCCCCTTGCTCGCTATGAGACAAGTCCCAACTCACATAGCCAACAATTCACAATATGCGGGCTCACATTACCAAAAGTGAGCTCACGAAGTTTGTCCTTGTTAACTGAAGGTCAGCAGCGACCTAGACAGAGTCATAGCTCATAGACACTACACCTTACCTAGCTAAGGGCTCCTTGAGGGTAAGCCTGAAATAGGTGCCTTTTTAGACTTAGTTCATAGGATTAGTCTGCAAGAAGCAGTATATAGGGCCCACCTATAGAAAGTAAACTTCAGAAGTCAACCAACAGCCTACAGAAGCCATTTTGCAGTAGTCTAGGCTATCTTATACATTTATTTTAATGTAACAAAAATACAAACTGTGTAATTACAATTATAACCTCACCAACCTTTATAAATAAGAATAGGGAAATCACTGTAAAAGAGATGGAAAAATCGCATATAGAAACTCTGTAAAATTCTCTTTAGATCAATAAAAGCTATCGTGGACGTAGGAACTGGTGCAGTCGATTTCGGGCAAACCACATTAAAACCCTTTGTGTTCTTGTTGTTCTTCCTTTATTCTTCCTCTTCATCTTTGATAGCTCAACCAGAAAATAATTTAAGTCCCAAAAGAACGTCTCCGGTTGGCTGGATTTTAGCTAAATCAAAATCCACTATCAATATTTTAGTACTGTCTGTGGGGACTCATTTGTCCTCTAGTTGATTTCTTATGTTCTGTCTATTTTTCCTATGTTATTTCAATGGTAAGAGGAAAAGCTGCTAGAGCTTTAAATGCATTAGTTAACCCCTTGGAAGGTCATGTGTCTATAACAAACTCCTCCACTGCTCCTATCATAGGTGTTACCACTGGCTTTCCCCCAAGCAGCTCTTTTCAACCTGTTGTTGTTGCTAATAGCATTGGTGAAGCACAAACCTAGCTTCAGCACCAGAAAATACTGGAAAATATGATGGAAAGTAGTCACCACACTAACACAAGTGTAAGCTCAATGTTTGTAAAGATAGAATGAAGTCGCCACACCCAGGAACGTTCACCAGTAGCATCAAGCTGCAAGTTCAAATAGAGCCACCGTTCGTGCGATCAGGAAGATAAGAAGAGCCATTGGGCTTCTAACCAGTGATTTGGGGCATTAACTTCATTGGTAGAAGAGTTGCTTTAGAGGGTGAAGCAGTTAGAGGCACACCCTTGAGCTCAAGATGATCGTAGTCGCTTAGAGGATCAAACTCCCTTCTCTAAGGAAATTGAGACAGAGCTCCTCCCTTATAAGCTCAAAATCCCTACTATCCCACTGTACAATGGGGGTAGCGACCCACGCAACCACCTAGATATGTTCAACATCCAAATGGCTCTCCAAACAAGTAACCCCTGATTAAATGTCATATCTTCCCAGTCACATTGGGAGATACACCTCGAACGTGATTTAGGAGCCTCCCAGCTCGTAGCATTAGCATCTAGGAAGAATGTCAGGAAAAATTTCTCAACCAATACAGGGTGTTGAAGAGGTAGCTCATGCCACCTTGTGATTTAGTTACAATCTTTCAGCACAAGCATAAGCCGTTAAAAGACTATATCACTCGATTCTGGCATGAGATTGACAATGTGGAGAGCCCATCTAATGAGAGCATTTTGATAGCAATCTCAATAGGGCTTTTTAAGGATAGCAAGTTGTACAAAAGTATATACAAATCCTCGATGGAAGATCTAGGTGAATTTTACAATCGAGCTGCCAAGCAAATTAGGTGGGAAGAAACCTTTGGTTCAAATAATCAAAGTGACAAGGCAAGTAGCTCTAAGCAGAATAAGAAGAGAAGTAATGAGGGTAAAAAAAATGACCCCAATAGCCAGCTTGGGAAGAAAGCGAGAGTCAAGCAACCTTAGCTTCCAGGTCATCATGATCATTACAGTATCCTATCGGACACTCTGAATAAGATATTTGCTATAGAAAAGGGTAGAGAAGACTTCAGGACTCCCAATCCCTTGAGGATTCCTCACGGGAATAGAAAAACGAACAAATTTTGTGTCTAACATAATGAAGTCAGGCATAACACTTTAGATTGTCCGGCCTTTAGAAATATGATTAAAGATCTGATTAAGAAAGGCCGTCTAAAAGAGTACATGCTATGACCCGCAGGATAGTAACCTTCTCAGCCTCAATGGGATCCCGAGCAGGGCAAACGGCTGTAATGAGAACTATATTTTAATCTTATAATGATGCATGCAGAAATAACTTAAAGTTTTATGCATGAATAGCCTTTTGAGCAAATTCTTAGCAAAATGTTAGTTTGGAAGCTAGCCCTCAAGATGCAAACTCCCCTATTTTAGCTTGTGACTGTATTCTTTTAAGTTTTGGATTAAATTGCTATCGCATTGCAATGACCTACTTCTTAGCACCATCTTAGTGTGATTAAGTGTGCATATGACTAACTTTTTCAGGCACCATATGCACGTTACCTCGCCGTGCATATGACCAATTTTCTCAGGCACCATGTGCATGCAACCTTGGCATGCATATGACCAATTTTCTTAGGGATCGTATGCATGCAATCTTCAACTCGTGCACATGACCAACTTTCTTATGCACCATGTACATGCATCCTTTTTACTACTTATGCATATGACCAATTTTTTTAGGCACCACATACACGCTACCTCACCATTCATATGACTAACTTTCTTAGGCACCATGTGCATATGACCTCGCCATGCATATGGCTACTTTCTTAAGCACTATATGCATGCGATCTTCAGCTCATATACTTGACCAACTTTCTTAGGCACCATGTGTACACAACCCTTTTACTTCTCATGCATACAACCAACTGCTTTAGGCACCGTATGCACACCACCTTGCTCATATGACTAACTTGCTCAGGTACCATGTGTTTGAAACCTAATAATTCATAACTCGCATGCAATTTCTTACTAGGCCCAGCTCTCATGTGACCTATCTATGAATTATTTGTTGACAATTAAGGCACCTCGATGCCCAGCTTATTACTCACTGAGAAGCATGGCTGATTGGTTATTCAAGAATCTCATTTTATTATGATTTGCAGAAATTCATACTGTCATCTATGATATGCAGAATATTTAAACACAACATAACATGCACAAATCACAAAAAAGATTTCATTTATTAAAAACCTTAATGAGGTAAATTTACATTAATGAGATTCAAAATACAAATCAAAACAAAAGAAGCCTATGACTATTACATTCTAGAAAGGAGATTGGCTCCTCGGAGATGAACTCCAGCCAGCACTAGCAGGAAGACTGACAAGCATGTCTACTTCTTAGTCTCCTTCTAGCTGCCCTCCTTGGTTTAAGCTCCTTTCTAGTGCACCTATCCTCCCAAAGCTGAGAAGATAGTGAACGTGGTTGGAAGAGCAAAACCCCACAAAATCATCATGACAAAATAATCCAAGATTTATATAAGATTCTCTTAAATCCTTGAAAAAGGATTGCCCGTGAAGGCTTCCTATGTAGCAAATCATACACGCCTCACTGGAAAAGCTCATCATCAGAAGTATGAGAGCTTATTTGAAGCACCCATTAGTTCACTTAATGGATAAAGGAGGAGGAACTCCCCATGCTTTAAATATACTAGCTTAGTCTCATTGAAAAGTCTAGGAGAAACTTTCAACCACTTTCATTAAATGCTTCAAACGAAAACAAAGCAGACTCATCCATGGTAGTGAGACACATATAACAGAAAGTATAGCCTGGATCAAATGAAATGACAAGCTGAACAAAGACTTTGACTGCATAATAATCCATAAGGGAAACCCTTTGCCAGCAAAACTGTTTCAACTCCCAGCCCACAAAGTGACCTGAGAGTTAGGGGGTTATATTATAGGCATTTTTTGGTTATGTGTAATGGGCTAGCAAAGGCCTGGTAATAGATTAGTCTAAGTGAAAAAGAGCCAAGCTCACTAGATTGCTAGCCACATGAGCACCGAATAAGGTAAAAGCCCTTTGCTTGCTATGAGACAAGTCCAGGCTCACATAGCCAGCAACTCATTATATGCAAGCTCACATTGCCAAAGGGGAGCTCGTGAAGTTTGTCCTCGCTAATCGAAAGTTAGTAGTGACCCAGATAAAGTCATAGCTCACAGACACTATACCCAACTAAGGGCTCATTGAGGGTAAGCCTGAAGCAGGTGCCCTCTCAAACTTAGTTTGTGGGACTAGTCTATAAGAAGTAGTGCATAGGGCCTACCCATAGAAAGCAAACTTCAAAAGTCAGCTAGCAGTCTGTAGAAGCTATTTTGTAATAGTTTAGACTATTTTGTACATTTATTTTGATATAATAGAAATACAAACTATGTAATTACAATTATAACCTCCCTAGTCTCTATAAATAAGAGAAGGGAGATCACTATAAAGCAGACTAAAAAACCACATATAGAAACTCTATAAAATTCTCTTCAAATTAATAAAAGTTATTATAGATGTAGGGATCGGTGCCGTCCAATTTTGGCCAAACCACATTAAAAACACTTTGTGTTCTTATTGCTCTTCCTCTGTTCTTCCCCTTCATATTTGTTAGCTTAACTAGAAAATAGTTTGAGTCTCAAAAGAACCTCTCCAGTTGGCACCAAAATCCACCATCAACAAATCCTAAATTTTAAAAATTGTAAATTTTAATTTTAAATCCTAAATCTTAAAATTCTAGGTTCTAAACTTCAAACTTTAAAATTTCAATCTTAATTTCTAAAACCTAAAAACTTATAACCCCATATATTATACTTTAAACCATAAACGTAAAAATCATAAATACCAAGTGTTTAATTTTAAATCTAAACTCTAAAATCTAAATCATAAAAATTATTTTGCTAATTCTAGGAGAAGCTTCATCTCTTAAGAGGTTGAGTATTTTCATCATTGGATTATCCTTTTTACATTGAATTTATGTTTTTTATTTGACTTATTTACTTTGAGATTTAAAAAAAGAATCCAATGATGAAAATACTTAACTTCTTAAAAGGTCATGATCTCTATAAAATTATGCAAATTTTATAAAATCGCAAATCCTAAATTTTACTAATCATAAATCTTAAATCATCAACTCTTACTTTTTCTACGATTAAATTTAAAATTAAATATATATTTTCTTTTTATTGACAGTTGATTTCAGTAATTAGTTAACTGAAGGTTCTGGAGCCCAAATTGCTGTAAAAGAGTATGAAAGTATAGGAAAATAGCAAAAGCAAGGAGAAAGAAGAACAAAATGAACACTAAAGGTTTTTAACATGGTTCGACTAAAGTCAGTACGACCCCTACATCCATGGTGGTTTTTATTAACTTTTGTGTAGTGGTTTCTCTGTTTAAGTAAAGTATGTAAGCTCTCTCACTATTTTGGCAGAGTTTCTGCATGTATTTTTCACTATATCTATCACAATGATCTCCCTTTCTCCTTATAGAAACAGAGAGGATTACGAGTATAATTTGACAAATTGTAAAACTATCATTACCGTTGCTACGAGTAATAAATAATTAAAGGGTAATAAATGCTAGGTAAATCATTATCAATTTTTGGAGGCTGATATGCCGGTTTCAGAGGCTAACTTATCTGTTAGAAGGATGTGCCTCTAGTTGATGACTAGACCTAGACGTTCCATACCTATCCCCTAGGTAGCTTGTTTCACAGCATGAGCTCGCACCAAGAGCTAGGGCTACCACATTGTTGGCCTATGTCCTAAGCTCACGACTGGCGAGCTTACACCTTTGCTAGGTGGCCTTAACTTTCTTACGACCTAGGCCTTCTCTGGTTGGGCTTATCTTTTGTTAGGCCTTCTGCCAGCCCATTTTGCCTTATTCCAGAATCACCCATAATATTAGTCCCTCAACTCTTAGTTCACTTTGTGGACTAGGAGTTGTTATTTGCTAGCAAAGTCTTCATTTGTAGTCTGTAGTGTTGTCAAGTATTTGCATTCAACCTATCGTGTTATCACTTCAAGCTTCAATCTTTTGCTTTATTTGCACCAAGCCAATGCTTTCTATAGTGCATGTTTTATAATCATTGGCGTGGCAATCTCGTTCTCTTCTGGACCATTCGATGGAGAGTAGCCAAATATCCTCTAGATTCTTTGATGAAGCTAGAATATTCTATATAAGAGGTGAAAAGCCCTTCTTCCTTCTCCATGGAAAGATCTGATGGGTGCTTTATTTAAGCCCCCCATGTTTTGATAGCCCAAGTCTTTGGTGGAGTTTTACGAGGTATGTGTGGCCTACTGAAATAGTTCCTCTTTGAGGATCTTAGGAAGTTTTGTTACAAAAAGCTTCCATGGACAATTTTGCTTTAAGGATCCCAGGAAGTTTTGTTACATTCCTCTGTTCCCTCTCCATTTGACATGCTTGATGATATAGCTTCCTCCCTTTGTTCTTTAGTTTCCTTGCATAGTGAATCAATCCAGTCGATTTCATCAAGTGCCTTGGAGTTGCTCAGTGAGGGAGGAGCTCTTAACCTGGGAGGAGGAGGAGAAAAATAAGCTGAAACTGTACAGCCTGCTTGTAGGGTTTGGCTCTAAAAGGTCAGTTCCTCCTTCTTATTATGGTTGTAGGTCTGCTTTGATTTGTATCTTTGAATCTTCATGTAAATTCACTTTGTTGAAAGAGGTTTTGTAATGAAACTTTCATTGCTTTCCTAAGTATGTCATGTTGAACTCTTCTTTTATTACAAAAAATAGTAGGCGAGCTTTTCATGAATGGACTTTTACAATTAAATAGACGTTAAGTTAAATAACCAATTGGTTGCATTAATTAATCTTAACCGAATGAATCTAAGCATTAGAGTGTCTTAGTTGGTAATGTGCCTTCAGGTCGGATGAGGGTTACGAATAATAGGTTACATGAGAGCCGTGAGCTATAGGTTACGAGAGGTCTATGCCTTGTCATAAATTAAGTATTGAGGTAGGTCGCATAAGAGATGTGCCTTGGCTAGCATAAGTTGAGTGCCTAGTGGGTGATTAGACGCGCCTAAGCTGGCATGGGGTCGAGTACTTGATGGGCGATTAGGTGCATCTGAATTAAAATAAGGTTATATGCTCAGTGGGTGATTAGGTATGCCCAGGCTGAGATGAGTTGCTCAGTGGGTGATTAGGTGTGCCCTAGCTGAGATGAGATTGCATACTCAGTGGGCGATTAGGTGCACCCAAGCCAAGACGAGTTGCTTAGTAGGCGATTAGGTATGCTCAAGCTGAATGAAGTCACGTGCTTGGTGGATGATTAGGTGTACCCAAGCTAAGACGAGTTACTTAGTGGGTGATTAGGTGTATCTAAGCTAAGACAATGTCACGTGCTTAGTAGCCAATTAGGTGCGCCCAGGCCAAGACGGGTGCTCAATGGGCAATTAGGTGCGCTCGAGTTGAGATAAGGTCATATGCTCAGTAGGTGATTAGGTGTGCCCAGGCCAAGATGAGTTGCTCAGTGGGTAAGTAAGTGCGCTCGAGCTGAAATGAGGTTATTACTTAGAGGGCAATTAGGTGTGCCCAGGTTGAGATGAGTGTTCAGTGGGTGATTAGATGCACCCGAGCTGAGATAAGGTCACGTGCTTGGTGGGTGATTAGGTGCACCCAGGCCTAAACAAGTTGTTCACTGGGTGATTAGGTGCACCCGAGTTGAGATGAGGTCGCATGCTTGGTAGGTGATTAGGTCCACCCAAATCGAGATAAGTGCTTAGTGACCAATTAGGTGTACTCGAACTGAGATAAGGTCACATGCTTGGTAGGTGATTAGGTGTGCCTAGGCTAAGACAAGTGCTTAGTAGGCGATTAGGTGTGCCCAGGCTGAGACAAGTTGCTCAGTATGCGATTAGGTACGCTCGAGCTAAGATGAGGTTGCGTGCTTGGTAGGCAATTAGGTGCGCCTAAGTTGAGATGAGTGCTTAATGGGCAATCAGGTGTGCTTGAGCAGGCATATTGAGTAGGTCACAAGAAAGCTACCAACTAAGAGGTCACAAGAAAGCTATGCCTTAATTAGCATGGGCTGGTCACGGCATAGATAGAAAGTTATGGCTTATTGCTTGTGATCTATGGTCTCACAGGTCATCTGATATACTTCTTGTTTTATTCATGACTTTTAAGTTTCTACCATGCTGGCATTAACTTAATGCTAGCTTCCATTAAACCATTAGATTTTTTGGGTATTTGAAGAGTTCCTAGATCTGATGGTAGGATTTTGCGATACAAATCGGGAAAACTCTTTTTCTTTTTTCATTAGTCATTTGAAATTTAAGGCTTAGAAACTCTGTATTCTCATCCTCTTTGTTAGGTCTGTGACCGTTCATCATCGTCCACTGCTTTCAGCACTATTCTAGGTTTCCAGGCCTTGTGGCTTAAGTTTCGATGCCAAGAAATCAGCTTTGTTCATATTTCAAACCTCCACCCCTTTTTAGCATAGTGAGTTTTCGCCCTTGCCTTGTGGCTTTTAGGTTTCTATTTTGAAGTTTGTGCATGTTTATCTATTTATTATTAATAAGATTTGGAACATTGGCTGAATCTTTGTGTATTTTTCTTTCTTCATGTTTGGCTTGTTTGGTTAGTCTGTCATTAAATGCTGGGGTTTCTGATTGTTGTTTGAGTCCCCTATTAGCTCTTTGGGCTTTAGCGACCTAATAGTTGAGCCTCCTTCCCTTTCTTCTACATGTGTCTAAGGTTTAGATCTTGGTGACCTAGGGCATATAGACCTTTCACATAGGAAGATTTTTGTTAGGGTAATTTTCTAAAAGTAAAGGTCGGTCTACCTTTAGCGACCCAATCATTCCTTTTTCTTTATGTAGATGTCTCCACCACATAGACGTTATCATCGCCTAATAGGGATCAAAGATATCGGATCTTCTAAAGAGAGTGGGGAGCTCCTTCATGTCATAAGGGAAGTGACCTCTCGGACTAGAAAGGTCACAAAGGAGTTCGCAGCTCGCTCCAGATCCGAGGGAGTTGCAGCTCACTTTTTCTTCACACATCGTTCTTCAAATGTCAAGTTCAGCGAGCTTGAGGGTCTAGCTAAAGTATATCATTTTTTAAAGGGTTGCCGTATCCTAGCTCCTTCTCGCGATGACTTTGCTGCTTTTTCTCCTTCAAAATTCATAGCAATCAGCATCCAGCATCTTGATACCAGATTTAGGTTTCTGGTTCCCCCTTTTGTAATAGATGTTTTAAATGAGTTAAAACTTTCCCTTTTCTAGTTAACTCCGAGCTCGTATTCTAGTCTGACTTCTTTAGCGCTCGTCTATCTAAAAAATGGTCTCCCATCTCTTTCGGCTAAAGTTCTTTGCAATCTTTATAGCATCATGAGCATAAGACTGTGAGAAGGCATTTACTACCTCTCGGCCCATCCATCTAAGTATAAGAAAATTTTACCCCAGGGAGATGTAAAAGGGAAGTCTAACATAGGACATTATAAGACTCATTGGTTTTATGTTTCTTGTCTTTCCTTGAGTCATCTCCAAAACTTCTCATTTGTGTTGAATCCCAGTAAGCAAGCTAAGAGGACACAAGCTAGCTTTGACACTTATTTTACTCAGTTTCAAATTTGAACTTCTGTTATGTCTTTACAGATGGAGTTAGAAAAGAGAGACTGATGCTAAAGAGAGAGTAGACTGAGGTACTCGATCACTTCACTACTTTTGAGAATTTTTAGAATGACCTAAAGTTTGACAAAGAGCTTCTGTGGGCATAAGGACTTTCCCCTACCCTTGGCATCGAGCTTCTTGACAACACATGAGATATCGGAGCTTGCGAGTCAGAGAGGTTGCTCCAGTGGTCTTTGGGGAATGAAGTATGGTAAGACTTGATGTTCTTATAGCTCCATCCCCAGATTCTCCCAAGTCTAGGCCCACTACTACCCCAGCCTATGCTGACGTTAGTTATCCTTCCTCTTCTATTGGTCAGGTAGAGACTTTGCAGGCATTAGTCTCCATTCATGACTAGAAGGAATTAAGATTGCACATGGGCCAGTGAGGTCTCAGGGCTGAGGGTTCAAACTCCAAATGAAGCTCTTCCCAGGAAGTAAAAAATCGACAAAGGGAAGGAGATTACCATTACTTCAGAAAAGGAGTCTGATGGCATGCCAGGGGAAGGCCCTGATGGTCTGGGTCCTATGATAAAGGGATATTACTGCTTCCTCCATGAGCATATAGGCTAGGTTTTGGATAACTATACAAAAGCTCTAGAATCTAGAGACATGCAAGAGGTTGACTTGATTAGCGTGATGATCCATCATTGCATGTTGGTAAGTACAATTCACCATTTTCAACTTTTCATCCTCTTTGATGGATTTCTTGAATTATTTTTGGTTTTTTTAAGGCACATTGGAAGGGGACAAGCTAAGGGATGAGTTCATCTTCCAAGAAGACGAGCGGAAGAAATTAGAAAAGGACTTAACTACTGCCATTGCGGAGTTATCAGAGTTGAGGAAGAAATTACAAGCTTACGAGACCCAGCTACGAGCTACTAAGGTAGCTAAGAAAGAGCCCAAAGATGCTTTAATTCACAAGACCTCCAAGTTGATCTTAAAGCTCTATAAAGCTATTGATGAACTGAAACAAATGCAGGATGAGCTGGAGGTGATAGCAAAATGGGTCAAGATCGCTAAGAAGAAGGAGGAAATAGCTAGGGATAGGGCACTGAGGCAGAGGTCACTCGAATTGAGGATGAGGTCACCTGAGCTAAGGAGGATACCACTGCTATGATTGCATAAGTTAAGGATGCAATAGTCTCTCGAACTGTTGATAACTTCCTATTTACTTTGTGGAAGAGGCACCCAGAGATGGACTTTACCTTCTTCAATAGGGACGTTCAAAAGATTATCTAATATTTTGTAAGGCATGCAAATGTAACTTCAACTTTAGGTGTAGGAGTTAGTGGTGATGGTCCTCCTGCTTAAGGTAACATTCTGATTGCAGATAACTCACAAATCGAGGAAGGAGCTATAGAACAAATGTCAGAAGACTTGCTTAACTTTTTGACTCCTCAGGATTCGTCCAAACCTTCGGCCACTTCATAGACCACCTCATTACAACTTAGCCTTAGGCTTTTGTCAGTTTCATTTTTAAGTATTCTGAATGTTCTTGAGCTAGATTGCTTATTTGTAATAAAGATAATTATTCCTTTGATGAATCTACCCAAGTTGTTTTCTTTAAAATGCATGTTTAACTTTGTTCATTGTGAATAATTAATTTTTCGAGCTTTGTTGGGTCATAATACTCGAATATTCTCCTAACAAATCATAGCTTCGTGCTCGAATACTAGATTAATAAGCGCCAGCCTTTATAGCTCCCAAGATATATGGTCAAGGTAGCAGCTTGAATATGGTTTAAATGGGTTCTAGTCGAATTATTCTGAGGCCAGTTTGCCTTAAGAGTAGCATATTGAAGCTATGTCGAAGAGTTCACATAGAGTAGGAGAACTTTGGGAATTTTTATTGAGATTTGAACAATGATACAGAATTACAAAGTTAAGTTTTAAACTTATTGATAATATAGTCGAAGGTGTTCAACGTTTCATGCTCAAGGGATTACTACCCCATTTACATTTGTCAAGCGATATGCTCTATTACCTAAATTCTCTTTTATTATGTATAGGCCCTCCCAATTTGGACCCAATGTCCCTTCGCTAGGTTTGCGAGCTCCAGGGAAGATAAGGCACAACACAAGATCGCCCGTTTTGTAGCTTTGAACTCGGAGCTTTCAGTTATAATATTTTGTAATCCGCTATTAATAAGTCACGATTCTGAGGCAAGCCACATCCCTTGCTTCTTTGACAAGGCCAAGATTCATAGTGAACAGTTGGTTATTACCCTCCAGATTGAAAGTGACCCTTCGATGTGAAGTTATTTTGAATTCCACTGGTATCATAGCTTTAGATTCGTAAACTAACGAGAAAGGAGTCTCTCCTGTGGTGTTGCAAGCTATAGTTCGGTAGGCCCAGAGTACTTTTGGTAACTCATCTACCCATGCTCCTTTCCTGGCCTCCAGTTTTGTCTTCAAGATCTATTTGATGATCTTATTCATAGTTTCAACCTACCCATTGGCTTGAGGGTGGTTTACTGCTAAAAAGCTTTTCATAATCCTGAGGTCGCTACAGAAATTGATGAACTGCTTACTATTCAATTGGGTCTCATTGTCTGTTATGATTTGTTAAGGAATCCTCAACCTGTAAATGATGTTATTCTAGATGAATTTCTCAATTTTGGAAAAGGAGATTTTGGCCAACTCTTTTACCCCTGCCCATTTTGTAAAGTAGTCAACAGCCACTACTGCATATTTGTAATTCCCATGGCCTATAGGGAGAGGCCCGATCAAGTCAATTCCCTATATCACAAAGGGCCAAGGGCTGACCATTTGTTGAAGGTAGGCTGGTGGAGCTCGGGGAACCTTAGCAAACTTTTGGCATTTGTCACATCGTCTAACAAGGTTAATTGCATCCTGTTTCATAGTTGGCCAGTAGAAACCCTGTCGAAGTCCCTTTTGAGCTAGAAATAGGCCCCATCGTGGTTTTCATAGTGTCTGATGTGAATTTCCTCTAAGACGGTGCCACAGTCAGGGCTATCGATGTATCTAAGGAATTGAGCTAAAAAGCCCCTCTACAAAGCATGCCATTGATGATGCAATATCTAGCAGCTCGAGCTCGCATACAGCGTGCTTGAAACTTGTCTTCTTATAGCTCGTCAATTCGTAAATATCTCAAGATCAGGCTTATCCATAAGCTTTGTGCCACAACGATTGTCATTATGACATTCTTCTATATGATGCTCGGTGATGGAAGAGTTTCCACTAGGATTGCACCTGAGAAATCCACATCCTTGGTTATAGCCAAGCAAGCTAGTGCATCTACATGGGTGTTTTGAAGTCGTGGGACCTAACTAATGTCGCACCTCTAAAAATTGTTAAGTAATTCTTGAACCTTCTAGAGGTAGATAGCCATCTTTGATCACTTTGCTTGATACTCGCCCTTTATGTGACAGACAATGAGCTGGGAGTCGTTGAAGATCCTTAAGTTTTCAACTCGTACCTCCCTTGCCAAGTGAAGTCCTGCAAGTAGCACTTCATATTCTACTTCATTGTTGGTAGCTTAAAATTCAAATCTCAGTGCATAGAGGATTTTGTGTCCTTCCAGAATGATTAAAAGTATTCCTGCCCCTACTTTGCTCGCATGAGGATCCGTCTACATAAAGTTCCCACCTTGGTCCTTCTGAAGTCTCTACTTCCTTTTCTATTGGTCTAGTAAATTCCACAATGAAATACGCTAAAGCCTGACCCTTGATCACTAACCTTAGTTTATATTGGAAGTCAAACTGGGCTAGCTCGATAGCCCACTTGAGCAAGTGACCTGAGGTGTCATTCTTTTGTAGAGTCTACTTTAATGGGTACTGGGTGAGCACCTCAATAGTATGTACTTGAAAGTAAGGCCGTAATTTCCTAGAAGCGATCATGAGATAGTAAGCAAACTTCTCCATTGGTGTATAATTCTCCCCTGTGTTCAGCAGCTTGTTGCTCACATAATAAATTGGGAGTTGGACTCCATTCTCTTCTCGAACAAGAGTTGTGTTAATAGCGTGCCAGGATACTCCTAGGTAGATAATGAGCTTTTCACCTTCTTATGGCTTAGATAGCAGTGGAGCTTGGCCTATATATTCTTTCAAGTACTAGAAAGCAGTCTCATATTATTCAGTCCATTCAAACCATTTAACCTTTCTTAGGACATCGAAAAATGGCACACATCTGTCTATTGCCTTGGAAATGAATCTGCTTAGTGTTGCAACCTGACGAGTTAGACTCTGCACGTCTTTGACCCTTGTTGGGGACCTCATGTCAATGAGTGCCTTGATTTTTTTTAGGTTTGTTTCAATTCCCCTTTTGTTAACCATAAACCTAAGGAACTTTCCTAAGGACACTCCAAACATGCACTTAAGCGGATTCAATTTCATCTAGTACTTCCTTAAAATTTGAAACATCTCATATAGGTCTTTCACATAATCCTCAACCTATTTGGACTTTATAAGCATATCATCCATAAAAAACTCCATGGTCTTCCCAATTTGTTTTTTGAACATCATATTAACCAGCTACTGTGGCTCTTACATTTTTTAGCCCGAAGGGCATCACTTTATAGCAATATAATCCATGATCTGTGATGAATGAGGTATGATCCTCGTCTTGGGGCTCCATAGGTATTTGGTTATACGCCAAGTAAGCATCCATGAAGCTAAAGAGCTAGTGCCTAGTTATTGCATCAACGAGTTGGTCAATTTTGGGTAAAAGGAAGCTATAATGCACATCCTCCATTTCCCCTTTTTCTTTTTCAGTAATATGGGATTAGCTACCCAAGTTAGATAGTGAGCCTATTGGATGAACTTGTTAGCTAGGAGTTTATCCACCTCCTGCTTTAGAGTGATAGATCACTTTGTAGTCAACAGTCTTCTCTTTTAACGAAGTGGTTTGTGGTGAGCATCAATATTCAGTTTGTGTGACATAATCTTGGGATCAATCCCTACCATATCTTTATGATTCCAAGCAAAAACATCTAGATTTGCCCTAAAGAATTTAGAGAGCTAGGTCTTCACATTAGGAGGCAAGCTTTTTCCTAACTTGAGGCACCTCTCAGGATCTACTTTGCTAACCTGTATGCCCTCAAGCTCCTTCATAGGTCCAATTTCTTTATCAATGTCCAAGTCATGAGGGTTGAGGTCATGACTAACCCTCATCATGCTCGGGGCTTGAGATTCTCCACCACAGACTAGGTCAACCCTTTTCTACCTTTCCTCAATCTTAATAGTATCTTCATAACAACATCGGGCTATATACTGCTCACCTCGCACACATCCAACTCCATCGGGGGTTAGGAACCGTATAGTTAGTGTCCTGGCAGACATGACCATGTCTAAATCATTTATTGTAAGACATCCTAACACCACATTATATGCTGAAGGGTAATCAACAATTATAAAGTCTGCCAGGATGGTGGCTTGATGCTCTAAGTCTCCCAAGGTGAGAACAAGCTTGACTTACCTTACTAGAAATATCACATCTCCTATGAAGCCAAAGAGGGGCTCTGGGGAAGATTTCAAGTCACATTCACTCAGTCCTATCTGTTTATAGCACTTCTTGTACATGACGTTGACAGAGCTATTAGTGTCCAACATGATCCTTCATACTTCACTGTTGCCGATCTTGGCTCGAATGATAAGTACATCGTTATGGTAGGACTGAACTCCTCATGCATCATTGTCCACAAAGGTGATTGATTCAGAGGTAGTCCTGGCCTTCTTGGTAGGCCTTCCAGATTCACAACTCGCAAATAAAACATGGCTTGCACTTTGCACGTAATGTTTATATGACCAACGTGAATTGCCTGCGATATGTCACCCACCATGGATCATGAAAATGGTCATCACCACAAGTGTCTATTCATGCTTGACCTATTGGGATGGCTGTTGTATGGGCACTGAGGTCACTGTTCAACAGGTTACACCATGTAATCCCTTAGCGACCTTTTCTAATCAGATCTTCACTTGTGTCCTTGATCAACTTGCACTCAGAGGCATTATGCCTAATGTCATTATGATAGGCACAAAACCTGCTAGCATCCTTGTACTTATGTAGGGTCTTCAGGGGTCTAGGCTGCCCGAAATCCTTTCTATGCCTTTCCGTTGCATATATCCTCTCTGAGGTGTCAGATAGGATACTATAATTGTTATGGAAACCTTAAGGCTTAGGTCACTCCCTCCTAACTTTCTTGGTAGGTTGAACTCTAGCTCCATCATTATAACCCATTTTGCCTTTTCCATGATTTCTCCATCTCTTGTTCTGGCTAAAAGTGGAGCTACCCATCTCATTCCTCTGTCTGTGCTTCTTTAAACCACAGGTCTCATCCCATCTGACCTCCTTAGTAGCTCACTCATAAAATTTTTCCAGATCTTTCATCGGGGATTTGTATATACTTTCATACAGCTTTTCATCTTTACAAAGCCCTGCTGAGATTGTTGTTAGGATGCTATCGTCGAAAAGGCTTTCTACATTGTTAACCTCATTGTGGAATCTTGTAATATAATCCTTCAATGATTCATCTTTTTGCTGAAAAATTGTTGTAAGGTGACAAGATGACATGAGCTGCCTCCTTAAAGCTCTATATTGATCAATAAATCTTTTTTAACACTCTTTCCAGCTACTGATACTACGAGCCGAAGGTTCTTGAACCACACTTAGGGGACATCTCCGAGAGTGGCTGGAAAAATATGGCATTTAACCAAAGGGTTAGTCGTTTGAAAGTCCATCTGGATGTTGAAGGCATCCAAATGGTTATACAAATCGCTTCTCCCATTGTATGGTGGGATGGTAGGAACTTTGGATCGGTGAGGGGGAGGTTCTATCTTAATCTCCTTAAACAATGGGGTCCTTTCCTCATAACTATCTAACCGATCTCAAGTTAAGGGATGTTTTTCTAATCATTGTACCCTCTATAATAGCTCCTCCATCGGTAAGTCGTGTGTTTTAGATCGTTGACCCTTGGTATTATCATGACTTACATTTAAGCCCTCGGGGTGACATAAGCTCCCAGGTCGTCGATTTCCATCATGCTCATAAGCTTGGTGACCCTCAAATTCAAATCGCAAGCTCATGGAGCGAGCTAAGTCTATTCATCGAGGCCCTTTTCCAACTAGTCTCTCCTCTTGAGCTAGCACTTCTCTCTGCTGTCCCCAATCTGTTCTCCTGTTTACAATAACTTTAGCCTGTTTTTAGACCCCATGGGTGTGTGCTTGGGTTAGCACTGTGACTGCATCGGCAAGTCTCCTGACTATATTCTCAAGTGCTTCTTGGCATCGATGCAATGCTTATACACCATCAGTTTTAGAGGGAACAGAAAAAGTGCTTGCTAAAAATGGGTTTCCATCTTCTAACGTATTTCGTTGTTACTCTCCACGATAGCCCGATTGGTTAGTGACGACATTAGAGCTTTTAGTCGTTCTTCCTCTTACCATCATGGTTAGTTAGTGAATCAATAGAAAAGTAGTTGGGTCCCATTGGGCATGCAAAAATGTTGACAGTCAATTTTGGTAATCGGTTAACTGAAGGTTCCAGAGCCCAAACTGATGTAAAAGAGTATAAAAATATAGGAAAACAATAAAAGCAAGGAGAAAAAAGAACAAAGCAAACACTAAAGGTTTTTAACGTGGTTCGGCTAAAGTCAGCATGACCTCTACGTCCACAATGGTTTTTATTAACTTTCTATTATAGGTGAAAAATAGCCTCAAAAGAATGCGATAGATCCAAACCCTCCAAAGGCTAGATCTCCCAGCTCGCTAAAGACACCCAACGAGCCCCACCTCGCTCACTACCAGACAGCGAGACAATGAGATGACCATGAAGACTAGCTCATCGGGTAGTCAATCATTTTGCTCGAGCTCGCTATCTCGCTACAATAACATCAGGCTTGCTACAGTGACCCTTTATAATGGCCCCGGGCTAGGAATCCCAACTCGAGATGATAGAAGCCTCACACGATACAGTAGCCCCGTGCGGCAAACATATATGCTAGCCTCCAGCTGACCATAGGGGCCAGCTCGTGGCCTATTTCCTGCAATAGTCGAATTGTAGTCTTTTACTATCTTTTCCATTTGTATCTTGATGTAACACAACTGTAGCTTGTATTTAATGCATACAACTCTTCCTTCCTCTATAAATAGGATTACATTATTAGAAGGAAAGGGGGCTGGCAGATTATGAGCCAAAACTATGTACAAACAATCCTTCACATTAATAAAATCTCCGCCGTAAACGTAGGGTTTGTTGCCGTCCAAATTTTACCGAATCACGTTAAAAATGCCATATCGCCCTTTCTTTCTTCCTCTCGGACCATCTCCTTTTGCACTTCAAAAGCAACAATTGGATGTCTGAACTCCTCCCATTGGCCAGATTTTGGGACCTTCCGTAAGAACCGAAATCCAATGTCAACATTTTGGTGCCATCTGTCGAGACCATCTGCTCTCTGAAGTCTCCATTGCAGCTCACTAATGGCGAGAGGAAGAACTACTTAAAGATCAACCACTCCAGCCCTCCAGCCGATGGACACTCCCATTACAGGGGCTCGCCAATAGTCTACTACTGCTCTTGAAATTCTAGAGGCACAATGCCCAGTCAATCCTGTTGGGTGCTCAAAAGCACGATAAAAGAGTTAACTAAAACAATCAAAATACTAGCACAAGCCCAAGTTCAAAGCACGCAAAGACAAGAGCAGATCATGGTACAGCTCCAATAGCTTTGTAAAGAGGGTCAAAAGGAAACCCATGAGGGCTATGATAGTCAGCAACTAGGGGCCTCATAATAAGTAGGAAGTTCCACCCCTTAGTCTGAGACATGCAACCAGACAATGGAAGAAATCCTCCGCAAGCTTGAGTAGCTAGAAGAGTATCCGCGACCTCAAAGCCACTAACCTCATCGTGAGGAAAACTCTCCATTTTCTATGGAGATCGAGACATGACCTCTCCCACAGAAGCTCAAAGTGCTCATGATCCCACTGTACAATAAGAACAGTGACCCGAGCGACCACCTGGACGCGTTTAATACCTAAATGGGCCTCCAGACCGCCGACCCCCTGGTGAACTGCCGCGTCTTCCCTGCCATATTATGGGGAACACCTCGAGCATGGTTTCGAAGCCTCCCGGCTCGCAACATTAACAGCTAGGAAGAGTGCCAAAGGAAGTTCGTCGACCAATTTAGGCATTAAAGAGACAGCTTGCGCCCCTTTGCCATCTCGCGATGATCTTCCAGCACAGGGGCGAGTTGCTCAAAGACTACATAGCTTGATTTGGGCACGAAGCCAACTCGGTAGAAGACCCCTCTAAGGAAAGTATCTTGATAGTGATCTCAGTGGGACTTCACAAAGACAGCAAGTTATACAAAAGCCTCTACAAGTCCCTAACTCGAGACCTCATAGAATTCTACGAACAAGCTATTAAACAAATAAAATAGGAAGAAACCTTCAGAATGGATTAGCTCAGATACAGAGCAGACCCCAACGATCCCACTATGAGCAAAAGAAGGGGTAGTGAGAGTCACGGCGACTCTACTCCTCATCCCACGAAGAAAGCAAAGCCTCAACAGCCTAGAGGCCACTTCAAAAACTACAACATCTTGTTCGATGCATAAGATAAAATTGTTGTCGCGAAAAAGAACAACGAGGACTTCAAAAGACCTAGACCAATGAGAGCCATTGCCAAGTCCAGGGATCCTAGCAGATTTTGCACTTACCACAATGAGGCTGGACATACCACCTCAGAGTGTCGAGCACTAAAAGATGCCACTGAAGACCTCATCAGAAGAGGCCGACTACCGGATTATGTGGTGAGATCGCCTAAGTAGCGCGCTCAATAGGCTCAGTGAGTTGTCACCCAAGAGCCTGAGCCCTCCATCAGAACCATATTCTAATCCTGTAACATTCATTTGTTATCAATGGAGATTAGTTGTATCAACTATTGTATGCTGAATTAGTACAAGTTACCGATTGGCCAAAAAGATATTGTCTAGATAAAGAATTTTCCCCTTCGTCATTGCAAAAGATTCATTCGGGGGTGAGACGGCGTAAGGTCTACCCCATTGTTATATCTAAAGCAAGCCATATTCCATGAATTGTGACAAAGAGCAAAGAGCACAAATCTTCTAACCATGAAACAACGAGCTCGCTATGGTACTCACGTGTGACCTCGCTATGCGACAAGCCGTCGTCTTAACAAAAATAAAACCTATCTGAGGGTAAGACGGCCTAGATCCTACCTCGCGTCTGAGGGTAAGATGGCCCCAGAGCCTACCTCGTGTCTAAGGGTAAGACGGCCCAGAGCCTACCTCGCGATAGTGTAAACACAAAGCCTGTCCGGGGGCAAGACAACTCTAGAGCCTACCTCACAGTTGAGGGTGAGACAGCCTAGAGCCTATCTCGCGTCTGAGGGTGAGACGGCTCGTGAGCCTACCTTGACAGCATTTCAAAACTAAACAATAGATGACTAGCTCGTCACACAACAAGAACGCCAGAATAAACATGTCATAGCTCTCATACAACACATTCACGGTTAGCATACAGCCAAAGAATCGTGGTTCACACTAGACTTCTCATCAATTGTAGGTCACATGCGACCTGACTCTCACTCGCTGAAAGTAACCAGAAAAAAGGGCAAAAAACTAAAGCACAATTGATTGGCCAAAGAAAACATTTCATTAATCATAAAAAATGTACATGCAGCGGTGCACTAAGCATCCATTACAAATCTCGAAAGTTACAACAAAGAGCCTCAGAAAGGCAAGATTGCATCAGATAAAAAAGAAATACAGAAACAAAGGTAAGAAGCTTCAAGGCCCAACATTACCATTCCTACAAAAAGAGCAAAGGGCCAGCCACCAGTCAGTGAGCTCTCACCTGCAAGAAGGACAGCGACCTCCAGCCACTCTTGCTTATATTCCTCTAGCGTACCCTCCTGAGCTAGACCTAGAGCAAATCAAAAAGTCATAAAATGTCAACTGGCCAGGCAGTAGCATCACAAGCAACACCGAGGAAAATAGCCCAAGATCAGCACAAGATCCCTCAGGAGCCCACCAGACGGATCCTACGACGAAGCCATGTGTAACGGGCTATCCATGTCTCCCAACATTCTGCAACAGGCTATCCATGTCTTAATGAGCTTCGTCAGAAGTAGAGACACTAAAATGTAGGAGGCTCATCAGTCTCCTTCATCGAACTCCTTTGAGGCAAAAGAGGGAAATCCTTAGGCTATAAAAAGATTCGCTTAGCCCTTTGAAGAATCCAAAGGATATCTAGCTTGATCTTCATCCTACGGCCTGAAATAAACGGCAGTGCCACGTCAATGGCTAAAAATGGCAAACAGAAGAAAGCATGGCCTAACGCAGAATGGAATGACATCTGATGTGATAATCTGGTTAAACAAAGACACTGACTGGAGATATGAATCGAGCCTAAAAAAACTTACAACTCCTAATCCGTAAAGCAAACTAAAAGTTAGGGGGTTTATATTATAGGCAAAAAATTGCCTCAGAAGAATACGACAGATTTGAACCCGCCAGAGGCCAGATCGCCTAGCTTATTAAAGACGTCCAGCAAGCCCCACTTCACTCGCTACTAGATAGCGAGACAGCGAGATGACCATGAAGACCAACTCGTCGGGTAGTCGATCATTCTACTCGAGCTCACTATCTCACTACAGCAGCATCAGCCTCACTACAGTGACCCTCCATAACGACCCCGAGCCAGGAATCCCAGCTCGAGACGACAGACACCTCGCATGGTACAACACCCCCGCGTGGTAAACATATATGCCAGTCTCCAGCTGACCATAGGGGCCCACCCCATGGCCTATTTCCTACAACAGTTAAATTGTAATCTTTTACTATCTTTTCCATTTATATCTTAATGTAACACAACTGTAGCTTGTATTTAATGCATACAACTCTTCCTTCCTCTATAAATAGGATTACATTGTTAGAAGGAAAGGGGGACTGGCAGATTATGAGCTAAAACTATGTATAAACAATCCTACACATTAATAAAATCTCCACCATGGACGTAGGGTCCGGTGCCTCCTGAATTTAGTCGAACCACGTTAAAAAAAATTGTGCTGCCTTTTCTTTCTTCCTCTCAGACCATCTCCTTTTGCACTTCAGAAGCAACAATTGGATCTCTGATCTCCTCCCATTGGCCAGATTTTGGGACCTTCCGTATGAATCAAAATTTGACGTCAACACTTTCATACAGTGGTTTCTCTGTTTGAGTAGAGTATGTAAGGTCTCTCACTATTTTGATAGAGTTTCTATATGTATTTTTCATTATATTTGTTACAATGATCTCCCTTCTTCTTTATAGAAGTAGGGAGGGTTACAAGTGTAATTTAATAAATTACAAAACTATCATTACCGTCATTGTGAGCAATAAATGTTAGGCAAATCATTGTCGATTTTTGGAGGTTAATGTGCTAGTTTTGGGGGCTAACTCATCTATTAGGAGGATGTGCCTTTGGCTGATGAATAGACTTAGACATTCCGTACCTATCCCCTGGGCAACTTGTTTCATAGCTCAAGTTCCCATTGAGAGTCGGGGCTACCACGTTGTTGGCCTATATCCTGAGCTCATGACTAGCGAGCTTGCACCCTTGCTAGGCGGCCTTAACTTTCCTATGACTCGGGCATTCTCCAGTTGGGCTTATCTTTTGCTGGGCCTTTTGCCAACCTATTTTGCCTTGGTCTATAATTACCTATAACACTTTTATTTCATAGATTATCCAAATAACATGGTGGCATTTGTCCTATAAGCTAAATTTCATATGGTGTAATATTTCAACTCAAATTGCCAAGAGAAATAGCTTTATTAGTGGGTGAAACTATTGTCATAACTTTCATTAAAACCTGTGACCTCTTAAAATGAAGTAATTCCATAATATATATATATATGCATATTTGTTAAGTTACATCTCAGTTCAAGTTTCTAAAGTTGATATTAGGGAAGAAAAAGTTAGACCTTGAATCAAATAGGATTAAATTTTTAGCTGTTGTAGGTAAAAATAGTTAGCTCATCTAATTTATTTATGACAATTGGGCCTGATTCAAGTCACACAACTTATGTCCCTTAAATCCCTTAAAGGTTATGCTTATTGCCCTTAAATTCGTTAAAGGTTATAGTTATTGAAGGGAAAAAGCTGGAATCCCCTACTGCCTTCCCTTTATCGAATTTGGATCCCCTTAGTTTTTATAGAGATAAAAGAATTATATTAAAATAATATATTCTAATTAAAAATATTATGATATCCAAAATAAAAAATTATGTCTTATCTCCTATAAATTTATTCTCCCAATTTCTTAAATAAATCCAAAAATCCACATCTATCATACATTTCCTCCCTTTCTTTTGCCTCCCATCCTATCCTTTCCATTTGCCTTCCATCCAATGTGATAGAATGGCAAGAAAACTAATTTATTTATGAAATCAAATAAGTTTGGTTTGAATTATTTAGGTTTTAATTGTTGGGAAATTTTTTTATGTGCGAAAGCACGTGTTGGCATAATTGAATATCAAAGAAGTAAGAAATCATAAAAGAAACATAAATGTAACGTGTTTTGAATTTTAGCTTACTCTATAGACAAAAATGAAGACGAAAAATAAATCCAACTTAAGAAATAAGAGAGAGAATGTAAATGGTACAATAACTCTCAAACACACATCTCAAATACACTAAAAAATAATCTTATAATGTATATATTCTTCACTCTTAATAATTATCACAAAAGAATAAGAGTTAATTATAGGATATCAAGTAACTCCCATAAAGGATTATAAAAACAAACTTTCTTTTGCACTCAAAAAAACTTGTACAATACAAATGTTTATAATAAAAAAAATTTATCGAAAGATAAGTCTAACTAGATCACAATATTAACTAATGGATATATCTAACTTGATTAAAATCTTTATCTAATCAAAATTCAAACTTGAATAAGATAAAGATATAAATAGGTAATTATACTATTTTATAAAAATAGAATTTGGATCAAAATTCCAATAATGTCCATTATAACACAAATTTCATTATCAAAAGTCTTCAAACTTTGAATCAAATAGTTTTAGATCAAGATCAAGTAGTTCTATCAAATTTGAGTTATCTTCTCCATAAACAATAAGAAATGTCTTCAAAACTTTACCTTTAATAGAGCACTAGTACTTTACATGTGCATCAAATTTACTTCATCTTCTCCACAAAGAGTTTTTTCAATAAAATCACCAATTATATCAAATAAAATCTGAACTTGATATAAAACTCTAAAATGAATTGGTGTCAATATTTCTTTAATCAAATTGAACCTCATGCTAAAACCAACAAGACCAAACCTAGAACCAAAATCAGGTAAAATATGAATCAAAACTTAAACTTGATAGAATTGGACTCTAATACCACTTGTTAAGAAAATTTTGGCGATGCAGAAGCGTATGCATTGGCATAATTCAAAATCAAAGAAGAAAGAAATCAAAAGACATGAATATTTAATGTGATTTAGCTTTTAGCCTATTTCACTAGGCAAAGACAAAAAAACAAATCCATTATGGAAATAGGAAAGAGAATACGAATGGTATATTAATTCTCAAACTCACATCCCAAAAATACCTTACAGTTTGTATACTTTTCACTGTTAATAATAACCACATAAAGAATAAGAGCTAATTGTGACATCTCAAATAACCCTGTAGGGGATTCCAAAAACAAACTCTTTGTTGCCTTTTAAACAAACCTTGCATAACACAAATATTTACACAAATCTTGCATAATCCAAAATCAATACCAAAGGATAAGTCTAACTTGATCACAATATTAAATAATTGAATATATCTAACTTGATAATAGTCCTTATCTAATAAAAATTCAAACATGAATAAGATGGAAATATAAATAAGTGATTATCTTATTATACAAAAAAAAAATTGTGTTGAAATCAAAACATAAATAATCAATCTGATACATCCCAAAATGAACAACCATTGAATTGTGGCTGGTCAATTGATCTAAGCACAGCATATCATCAGATTGTACTAATTTGCATGGCCACAATCAACCAACTGGGCCAAGATGTGATTGGTCAACTGGCTTAGTAGATAGAATGTTTGGCCTAGGTCTATAACTAGCAAATCATTTGAAAGACTTGGTCAAATGACCAGTTTACTTCACTGCCAACAAGCACATAATTTGCAATAGATTAAGCCATTCAAAAAGAAATGGTCTAAGGCCATGGTTGAACTACTAGCTCATGATCCCACAAACAAGCCTAAGTCCTTGCAAGTAAAACCCAATACCTTAAAGCAATACATTAAAGCTACACAAAGACACAATGAGTGTTAAAGGTTCTTAGTCGATTGAGTTATCTACAGCATGGTTGTCAAGCATGCTAGCAAACCTTATAAAATCGAGCACACTTAGGGCATGCAGGAATAGTGTGACTATGCCATCAACTGCAAAGTGAGGATCTTGCTCACATCAATGATACGTCATAAACACGTGGATGTTGTTTATTTATCCAGTAGCACGACAAATGGCGTAATTGATGCCCATATAAATCCCTAGGTATCATTCTTACGTGATTCATTCATTCTTACTATTCATATCAAAACTCTACTTTTGAAGTTAATTTAAGCATTGAAATGTGCTTGATAGATTACCTCCATCGTATACTATTGACATTGTTCCCTGTGCAGGTTTGACTGTGGCTGTCGACACCGATCAAATTAGAAATTTATAAAACTAAGTTACCTAACTACTTGTAGTATATGGCAATACCAGGTCAAACCAAAGATTATTTATGGGATAATATCAATCAATTAGGAGCTGGAAATAAAATGGGGGGTTGGCAGAAAACTACACAAACAGAAACTACACTAACACTACAAAACAGAAATGAAAACTACAACAAATAAACAAGCAACCAGTCAAGGGAATTAACTAGCTTGAAGTTAATGTATCCTTGATCACTTAAGGTTCATCCAATTGTTAAAAATCATAACAAGAAGCCTTGGAATGATTAATGAATCCATCCTAAGCAGTTAAGATTCAGCCAAGCAAACAACACATCAAAAGCTCAATGCATTGGCTAGTTTTCCT
>JANHAO010001040.1:0-35425 GCA_026873985.1 Saraca asoca
ATTGATCACATTTTGGCATGCTATTTTGTTGTGCATTTCCTTTGCATATATCCACACTCATATTAGGTCACCAGATTATAAGTGTTTATATGTAGAAAATCATTACTCCTTCGAGTAAGTTTTCTACGTTGTTTAGATGCTTATGGATCCATTTTAGACTGTTAGACTTTTGCGTTAGGTCACCAGGTCATGGGTATCTTGCATGTATGATATCTATACTCCTTTGAGTATGATTTTCTACATCGTTGAGATACTTATGCACCTATTTTGGACCATATTATATGAGAGTGTTGGTTCAATATGACATCCTGTTGTGGCCACATATTGTTTAGGTCTTATTGCATTATGTCATCCAAGTGGGAGAAATTTTAGCATTTATATATATATATATATATATATTGGACTGACATAATACAATAAGTCTGATTAGATGTCAGTTTGTAGAGCCTGCTTAGTAGAAAGCTCATTTAGTAATGTGATCTTTGGACTGGGCTAATGTGGATATAGGCCCTGTGATTGGGCTTACTTTTGATGGGTTGGCTTGCCCCATCCTCTTTATAATTATAGGGGAGACCCTTATTCCTAACCACTTCAAAAGACTAGTTTCCCCATCAAAGCAATTTAGATAGTCTGAGTAGGCATAGGAATAGTCTCTCCCCTTTCTTTCCTCTGCAGGACACAGGATTGAATGGCTTCTCCATCGACTTTGTTTCTAGGTAATTCTGGGAACTTTCTGTTATGTTTTGATAGTTTATTTTATTATATGCTATATGTAGTGATTAACAATATAGTTTAGCAATAAGAACCAGAATTCACGGTGATTATATTTAGGGTAAAATACATAGTTCTCATCTAAATTATGTGCCAATATCAACTTATTCCCTAAATTCTGGGACCCAATACTTAATTCCCTTAAAGTGTCAACAAAAATGAAATTATTATCTTTAGTGTTAGTTTTAATGAAAATTTATTTTATCCAAAGTTTTCTTCTCAATTTTGCTTATGTTTCATCTTAGGTATCTTGTGAAATTAAATAAGTTAAAGCCTATAATTTAAATCTCTCAATTCATATTAAATAAAAATAAAAAAATTTAAAATGTATAGAATATTAAAGAAAATAACAAATTAGAAAGAAAAAAATCATGAAGGTTACATTAATGAGCCTATCATATAACTCTGAAGTTTCATATGAAAACAAAACGGAAAACAACAAAAAGATAAGTTAAAATAAATTTATTTTCTTAACAAAAGAATTTCACCATTCCACAAATTGAAGTTGCTTACTAAGGTTTCCCTTAATTAGTTTGTCACTTAAAAATCTGAAATAAATAATAATTTTTAATTAAATTATGTTAATAATGAGAATTGATGGCTAAATTGATATGAAAAACAAGTATAATGAAACAAGCGATCAAAATTCTCAGAGAGTTCTATTGTGATTAATAGTTTCGTTAATATTATTAGGTTAAATTTTAAGAGATTATGTGTCAACGAATTTCAAAGTTAATGGATAAGTTGATTTTGAAACATAATTTAAGAATATATAGTATATTTTACCTTATATTTTAAGAATTAAATCATATTTATAAAATACTATATAAATAAATCTAAAAGAAATCAAATTTACATGAGGTCCTAGTTTTAATTTGTAAACATAATACCTCAATTAAACAACATTTACAAAGTTCAGCACCACGCAAAAAGCATACTTATATTTAGTGCATGTACGTAAAATACGATTGTCAAATTATCATTACAAATAACCAAAGTACTATAGCAATAGGCCAAAAGTTGAAATTTTTATGAATAAGTTAAGTGGCGTATCATATTTCCTTCAAAACTTTAATATCTCCTTGAATGATTCATATATAAGGGGCGGACGCAGGATCCTGAACCAGTGGGGATTGGCCAGGGTCTAAAATAGGGAAATTTGTAATTTAATCTCAAATTTTTTACTTTTTTTCACTGAAGCTATTTTTAAAAAAAATTTCAATTTAGTTCCTGTCAAATTTTCAATTTAGTCCTTCTATCAAAAAAAAATTTTTTTTTAGTATTATAATATATTTTTAAAAAAATTGAGTGGGGGCATAAGTCCCCACTGGGCCCAACGTGGGTCCACCCATATATATAATTGCTTAAACTTTGTTTGCTTTTTTTTGGGGGGGATTAATGGGCTTAAACAAAAGCCACGAAAATGTTGGGCCCTATAATTTTAGTGGGCTATTTATTTGCCCAATTTAAAGTCCTTTGAAATGCTTTATCAAGCAAATGGCCCATGGAAGCAAGCATGACCAATGGACCACGATCCACTTAAATATTGAGTCTCAAGATTGAATTGAGTGCACACATTATTTTTCATTTTTCATTCGATAATACGGATAAATCTCGCGATATTGTCTGATGTATAAACCATAGTTGTACTTCCCATCCCAGTGGTTTTTTTTTTTCTGGGAAAATCCCATCCAATGGTATTACTTCATCATTTGTATTCTTAAAAAAAAAAAAAAAAATTAGCCCTTCACAAATTTAGTTTATATTAATTTAATTCCTAAAAAAACTTTTATTATTAATTTAGTCTTCCATTTATTCAATTACACCTATTTCAATCTTTCTGTTAATTTATTATCTAAATACTTAAAATAAGTAATGATATAACAATTAATTTAATGATGTAATAATGTTACGGTATTAATATCTTTGCATATTTATCATTTTCATTCTAAAAAAAATACTATAAAATCAAATTAATATTAAAATTTTTTTAAAAAACTAAATTAATATAAACTAAATTAATAAAGGATCACAATAGGAATTCAGTGAAACGAAAAAATTCATTTATCACACTTGGTAGAACCTGCATTTCAACTCAGTCAGACAAAACAGTGTTAAACTTGTTCTTTTACATCACAGATGGTTTCATTTCATTTAAAGGATTTTACGATATAAAATGCATACTTTATTGTTCCATATGTATTTGAATAAAATTGTTTGAATATATATTCTTGTAATTTTTGTAAAAATTTTCGTTCTTCTTATAACATTTTTATTAAAAGTTGTAGTTTTTATATAAAATTTAATGTTTAATTTTTTTTTACAACTTTGATTAATGAAATTTTAATTTCTGTACAAAGTTATTATATTTTGTATAAAAAAATTATAAATTTTATGTTAAAATTTTATAAAAACTTACACAATTTTAGTGTTTGTACCAAGCATTACCCAAAATTCATTGTTACTTTTTAAAATTGAAGATTTCATTGTTTAATTATTTCCTAAATATTATTACATATATTTCTAAAAGAACTAAGCAATTGGAGGAATTTGTACAAAGTATGAATAGTATTTTTTTTATGTAACATATAAAAATAAAGTATCATTTATGGCGTTTCTATACAATAATTTTCTTTCATAAATTCTTATGTGAGAGGCATTGCATATTAGAGCTGTCAAAATGGGTTAGGCCTATCGAGCTGATCCACCCCGCTATGCAAATAGATTGGGTTCAGTTAAAGTTTTACTGGCCCATTTAGAAGCGAATTTCTGAGCCCATCCCGTTTGGGTTACGGGTTGAGGCAGGTCAGGGCGAGTCGAGGCAAGTCGATCTTTTTTGATAGTTCTACTTGGATTAGAGCTGTTAAAATAGATTGGACCCGTTGGGTTGACCCATCCCACCGTACAAATGAGTTAGATTAGGTTAAGATTTTATTAACCCGTTTAAAAGCGGGTTTTTGAGCCCGTCCCGTTTGAGTTGAAGTAGGTCAGAGCGGGTCGGCCCGTTTTGATAGCTCTATTACATATGACTATAAAAATTGTGAGCAATTTATAAAGAAAACAAATACCGTAGACTGAAATTGAGCATTTTGCATCTTGATTTTATTTTTCTCCCATTGTAGCATATATCACATGAAAATTTGAAATTACGAAAATATTTTTCTTTGAAAATTAAGATGAGATTATTATAATTTTTTCTTTCTCAGATAAACTTTGCCTATCTCCTAATTATAACACTCCTTGTGTATACTTGAACTATATTGTATCAAAGGGACCAAAATTAACCACAAATAATTATATATTAATAACATCCCAACGTATCAATTGAGAACATTAATTGTATATAAAAGTAAAAAAAAATAAAATGTAACTATTAGATCTTATATTAGTGCTCATGTTAATTATGATCACATGATTTTGTATTTTAATATTGATTATTAAATAATATATGATTTAATGATCATACTTCACTTCTTTCACTCTTATATACATTACTAGAAATCAAATAATTTTTCACTGAAAAAACCATAGGAAATAAAAGATTTACCTTGAGAAAATTTCCACAACTATAAAATCATAGAAAAATACTGCATGGATAATTTTTTTCCATAATATTTTTCGTAGTCTTCATTTTTTTTCTTTTTCGAAAAAAATTAATTTCTCATAAAAAATTCATGAAATTTTTTTTTGCAAAATAAATTTCCCATGTTATTTTCTCCATGGGAAATTTTATAAAAAATTAAAAATATTTACTCCTACAACATAAACCACGAGAAAATGAAGAAATCTAAAAAAAAAATCCCACAGTAGAAATTGTGGGAAATTAAAAAATAATGAAAGAAATATTTAATTAAAATGAAAATTAGTTAAATTACAAATAAATTAAAATATAAACATTAAAGTAAATTTAATTATAGTTAATATTAATATATTTTTTATTCTTCATCTTTCTCTTCTTTGTTTGCATCTTCCTCCTTGTCATTGTCATTTTCCTTCTTCTCCTCCTCCTCATTAGTATTTCTTTGTTGAACGTTGTATTCAGTTTCTTCTAAATCACCATTTGAATATACTAAGATGTCAATCGAATCATTGTCTTCAATCTCATTCACAAAACACATCTTCTCATCATAATAAGCAACCTCTAACTAATGGGATTCGTCAAGTACCCACTTTGCTTTTGTCTTGATAACAATTCATCATTTCAATTTCTCTTTGACTCTTTCATGATATTAGGTGTAATAAATATAAATAGCTTGAAAGGCTAATCCATATCTTTTTGTGTACTTTATTTTGACAATTAAATAAGCAGGATACACCTGCATGCTCCATGTAATGACAAGATCAAATCATTCACAGGAAAATAGAACCATTACCTTAATAGGTTTTCCATGATATATTAATTAAATGACTTCTTTTAGTATTTCATAAAATTCATCCTCGCTAGAATTAATATTACATATACCCTTAATACATACTCCACAATTGAAAGTTATTTTCCCCTCAATCTATGATTGTGTGTGAAATTTGTACCTATTGACAAAATAAATAGGCTATGTTTTGACAATCCTCAAGGGACCCCGTTTAAAATCATGTATGTAAAGGTTGTCAATCATATTACAAGCACTGTGAACCTATTGAAAACAAATAATATTGTCAATTTATACATGTGAGAACATATAAAAAACAACCAAATCAATAACATGCAAACTTACATAATTATGAAACCATTCTATGAATTCAGTCTCAATTCTTCTCTCAACTTCAGTGTCAAATGCATTTGTAATAAATGCATGCATTGTTTCAATGAAAATACTATATAACTCATGGTTATGATGAACTATTAATTTAGTAATAAATGTATAAAGTTACAATGAAAGTATGTTAATTATGTGCACTTGAGATATGATTGGATTTCATCACAATTAAGCAAAACATGCAATATGGCAACTGCATATTCCTTTCCGTCCAAGAATCAAGTTAGACACTTTCCAAATGGCTAGTCAAGTTGATTAGAAATGAATAGAGTGGGTTCACTTGGATGATCACTCTCCTAACACTTATTATGGCAATTTCTTGTACTTTGAGTGTTAATATTAGTGTCAAAGTAATATAGATAAAATTGAGCCATCTTTTTCATCAAGCATGCTTCACATATACTTTACCCAACTCTATTAGCAACTTTCTTTTCAGTTGTTTAGGTATCTATACAAAACAAGTTACAACATCGGTGAAAGAAGCAAATACACTTAGTTCAAATAAAGTAAATGACTAATGTTATTAAAGATAAGTTCAAAAATGGATTTACCTCTCAAATAGGTACATCTATCGATATTGAACAGGTTCCCTAGCTCATGCTTCAGGGTACATAAATTGGCAAATACTCCATGACATCAAAGAAATCAGGGGGAAATATCTATTCTAACTTGTATAATATGAGGAGGATGTTTCTTTCCATTTGTACCAATTCAATTTTCCACAATCTTGTCGAGCACAAATCCCTAAAGAATTGACTCAATTTAGTGTTGGGCTTCCATATAAGATCAAATAGGCCAATTAATGCTAGTAGAAGTAAACGTTCCATAAAGATATGACAAACATGGCTCTTCATCCCTAACAATCTGCCAAAACTAATGTCAATGTATCAGTCAAGTTTAAATGCATAATCATCAAGCATTTTCAATTGTTTGATCCATTCAGAAATTACCCTTTTCTATTCATGTTAAAAGTATATTGAGCCTTCGGTTTATATGCCTTTCCATTGGTATACTCTTAAAGCTCTAAGTTTTTTTGCCTACAATATTCTTTAAAATCCAATCTTGCCTTGACATTATCCTTCAAATTTCATTTCATGTCCATCATGTATTGAAAACATTGCCAAATATATTTTTCTCAATGTGCATGATATCTAAGTTTTGTTAGAGCAAGTTTGTTTTCTAATATGGTAAGTCCTAGGATATACTTTGCTTTGTCCAATTGACCTCCTTACCATACCAATGCAATTAGATTGGCCATGTTTTTGTCAACTTAGGAATATTACACACCTTGTCATACGCTTTCTCACTTGACAATCTAGGAAGGATTAAGGATGTCTCAACTTTATTTTTATAGAATGATTACTTATTCCTCCAACAAACATGGTGATAATCTAATAAGCAATGATGGTAATCAAACCATGCTTGTTTTCCTCTATGTTTCAAGGTGAATTCTTTTGTCTTCCCTATACATATAGGACATGTTGGCTTTCTAACAGTGGGCCAAACCTGACAACATGTTATAAGAAAAGAAATCATTTATTGTCTATATTAGTGTCGCTCTTATCACAAAGTTTCTATTTTTTTTTAGACATTATATGTGAAGACACTATAATTCTACAACTCATTCAACTCATCAATCAATGGTTACAAATAGACATCAATTCTCCTTTTAGGATTATGTGGACTCAATATGATCAATGTTAAGAACATATAAAGAGAGGTCATACACATTTTAGATAGTAAATTGTATGGTGTAACAATGACTGACTAACATAAGTATGGTGCAGCAGATTGATGAAATGGATTGAACCTATCAGAACATAAGCCAAGTCAAACGTGTCTAATTCTATTACAAATTTAGGATGAGTTCTATCAAAGTGTTTCCCAGCTTCTCCATCAGATGGATGTTGTAATACATCATCTACTTTTTGATGGCCATGATGGCATTTCATGTATTCTCCTGACTTCATAGAAGTATAAAGTTATTAAAGTGTAGGTATTAATGGTAAAAAGTGCATTCTTATAAAAGGAACTTTCTTATATCTTTTTCTTTCTCTTCTTGGTTCCTTGAATCTTGATTCATCACAAAACTTGCACATCTTCTCATTATCATTATCTTTGAAATACAACATACAACCACTAATACAAATAGTCAATTTTCTTATGCCTAAGTCCTAGTTTGCTAACCAACTAGGTCTCATAGAAGTTTTTTAGGACTAAGTTGTCCATTGGAGATCTCTCCTTCGACAATGTTATCATTTCATCAAAACATCCTTGTAGCAAACTATAGTATGATTTTATGCTTAATATTCTAATTGTCACTAATAATTTCATGTGATTAGTACAATCTGACTACAATGGACATTGTGTAACATACAACTTATCGTAAAATTTATGTACATCATTATTAAGAGGCTTCTCCATATCATTTCCAATAAAAGTTTGAAAGTATGGACCACTAGCATCATATACCATTGTTTCAAATTCACTAACATTCACAACATTAGTGTCCTTAGGCACATTATTAGAGCTACCAGCTTCAAAATCATAACTGACATCTCTACAGGGCACTTCCTCCCCATAACATGTCTCAAATCAATAATTTGATTTAAAACCATGCATATTAAGATGTACTTTAACTTTATCTAGCATAAGATATTTCCTATTGTTATATTTGATACTCAAGGTGTAAACAAGCTAGGCTGAGTCAAACATTAACATTTTCAAAAGAGTCGAGTTCGTTTAATAAACAACCCTAAAACTGATTGCGAGTTCAGCTTGTTTAACCCCGTTTATCTCACTTATTCTTTTTCAATAAATAAATAAATTCAACAAAATATAAATAATTTTTATTCATAATTATAAAAAGACTCATATCTTCAGTTTTTGACATTTCAAAATTCCATTCAAAAATAAGTTATCACTATATATTTAGATTATTTACATTATTAAATCTATGCTAACTATAAAGTCATTTAGCAAGTCATTTAACTCAAAAGAAATTAGATAATAAATATTTAAAAGAGATCACCTAATAAAAAAGTAAAGACAATAAAGATAATTATAGTATGATATTTAAAAATAATTATATGATAATATATATTTTTATATCAAAATATTATATATAAAATATAATGTATATATACATAATTATATTTTTAATTATTTTTTAAATGAGTTATTTGCAAACTAAATAAGTCGAACTTTAAGATTCTCAAACTCCGCTTGTTTATTAATTAAGTCTAATTTCATATTCAATTTCATTGTTTATTAATTGAACTGAGATGAACCGAGCCTTTATGCAAACCAAACTCGAGTAGTTTACAAATAACTTGGCTCATTTACACCACTACTTGATATGTGGACATCTTATTCAACCTTCACTTAAGAAAACTCTTTCTTGGCAAGTAAAGTCAACAAAATCACCAACCCCAGTCATAAAGTCATTTGTATATCTGTCCCTCCTTTGTAGTAGCCTATTATACATGCACAAATGGTATGTGAGAATATCCATATTAAACATTATTCAAACCTCCAACAAAAAGCTAACATCCCATAAGGAATGCCTGTGCCAAGGTAAATCTTCAATTCATTATGAAAATTTATCCGAATATTAACCAACATTACATTCAATGCATGTCATAATGACAATAAACACTACAAACTCCTTAGTGCAATCTTCTACCCGCTAATCTACATTTGTATTTGCAAGTGAAGGTGGCACATCATCAACATCTTAAACCCTATGTGCATATTCTGGTGTATTTTTCCAAGCTCTAACATCCATTCTACCAATGTCTATAACTGTCAGAAGTTGTATAATGCTAATGAGTTGGATGACAGGAAAAAGAAAATTGATCATATTTACAATGACGCATTGGCCATATACCATATTATTTATAATTCTCCCACATCATGAGGTTTAGTTAGCTACTTTATGTTTGCGTAAAAGGTTGTAAAGGTTGCACCTCTAAGTTTCTATAGCCTTAAATTGATGAAAGAATCTTGAAACCAATATCACAGGAAATATTTAATTAATTAAACCCTAAAACACAATCTTGTACTACAAACTTTAATTAACCAAACATATCCTGTGATACCAATCCCAAGGGTTTTTCACCCAATTTGAGGTAATAGAAACTTATAAGCACCCTTTACAACCTTCCATGCCAACATACAATAGCTAATTAAACCTCGCAATATGGGATAATTGGAAACAACATGATATATGGCCAGTGCCTCGTTTTAAATGTCATTAATCTTCTTTTTTATGTCCTTTATCTCATTAGCACCATACAACTTTTGAAAGTCATAAGCATTGGTAGAATAGAAGCTAGAGCTTGGAAAAATATAACTTTACAAGAAATTCATAAACTTAAAAAATTAAAGCATGGGTCTAAGACACATATATAGGGATAAAAATATTGTAATGATGACATTCATCATTGAAGTGTTATGACGTTGAAATTGTCATTTATCATAGTTCACAGAAAAATGATTTAATCAAAGATAATGCTATTTCAAAAGAATTTAAGATATGTTCAATAGAATAAAATAACCGTGTAAGCTTAATACCCCTTTACTACTCAAATGCAACCAATCAAAAACCAATCAACCATCAAATCTAAAGTCCATCCACCTCCTTCAAGTTCTCACAAAACAATAAAAAAAAATACATAACATGAATTAAGATCTCTTACCTCTCAAGAAATTGTAGCAGCACAAACTTGATACATGGTATTGATCTTTGTTTGTTATATTGTTCAAGTTTCAATCTTCAATAATATCAAAAATAATTTATTGTAATTATATATATAGACACAAGGTGGAATAAGATGCTTTATTCCATTTTATTTTCAATAATCAACCTAACCAAATTAATTAACAAAGCGAAGATCAGAGAAAATTCATCACTTATGCATAGACTAAAAGTGCATTTAACCAGTAGTTGTAACAATTTTTTAATTAGAATTAACCTAGTTATGTAATTTAGAAATTTTTTGTTCTCCTAATCTAGCTTTCCTCTAAAGTGTCTAACAATGTATGTTTAATTGTTAAACTCATTCTTACAAATTTGCATCTTTATAAATTACTAAAAATTATATACAATACATCTAATTATCCTAAATCAAATAAAATCTTATTTTTCCACTCTAAAATAAACCCTATCAATCTATATGACAAAATAAATCAAAAAAATTTAACAAAAAGAAAATAAATGCAAACATACTTGAAATAAGCTATAAGTAAGGTAAAAATGACTTCAAATCTCTATAGAAACCACAACAATCAATACTAAAGATAGATGTAGAAAATCTAATTCACTATCTCAAATTTTAAGTAAAAATATTTGAAAATAATATGTTCAAATGGGTCTACCTTTAGTAGTGAGGAAGAAAATCAATAGAGATAGTTGAGCAAATGGGTTGAATATGACGATAACACAGTGAAATTGGCATGGTAGAGGAGGAAAGGAAGAAAAAGAAAATGACAAATTTAGATGTCTAGTGGTCTGAAATATTAAGCTTTTCATGACATTTCCCACAATAATATCGTGAGAAAAGTAAATAAAATGATGTATTTTGTGTTTTCCTATGGTTTGGCTCGAAAAATCATATTTTTCAAATTTTCTCACAGTTTATAGATCATGGAAAAGTTCAAATTCCATTTTCCCACGACTACAAACTATGAAAAATTGTGAAAAAATTTAAAATAAAATTGCAACTTTAAGATTATGAGATTTTCCATGCCTTTTTCCAAGGTTTCCTGTGGAAATTTCCCACAGTTTGGAAACTGTAGAAAATTCCTTGTTTTCTTACAGTGAGAAGACTAGTATTCTAACTTGTTACACTCCCTTAACAATATTATACATTAGGTAAAATATACTATACCTCCCTATATTGCAAAGTCAACTTATCAACTAAACTTAAAAATTCAATGCATAAACCATTTAAGATTTTAACTAAAATGAAACCATTGCCTTTGATCTTATTTTTAATAAGAATTTATTTATTTCAAATTGTCTTCTTTGTTTTATTTGTGTTTTAGCTTACCTTTTGCAACTGAACAGGTTAGGATTTATAATCTAACCCTGTCGATTCATATTAAATAAAATAAAATGAATCAAAACTTGTAGAAAATTTTAAGAGAAGCACAAAAAGAGTCAAGGAAGTCACATTCAAGAGCCTATAATTAACTCTATGTTTCATACAAAACAAAACAACGGTAAGAGTCACCAATTTCTTTTTAAAAATTCAAAAAAAAAAAACCTTGTTTGTTAGTATAAGGAAGAATTACTTCGTTTTATAGATGCAAGTTGCCTATTGAAATTATCCTTGATTCGCCATCAAAAACCTAAAATAGATTATAAATTTTAATTAAATTGTGTTTGTAACAAAAGTTTCTCACTTAACTTATACAAAAGGCACGCATAATAAAGAAACGATCAAACTCTTGAAAATTTTGTTATTATTAATAGTTTTTTTTTATGTTATCAGTTAGATTAAAACTTTAGTTGATTTTAAAGAACATATAGTTCAGGGATATAGTATATTTTACTCTAATATATTCATATGCCTTAAATTTATCTTCTAAAAAAACCTTATAAAAACTCTCGTTTAGGACTGGTAATGAGTTAAACCAGCTTACAAGACATTGGTAGTTTAACTCAACTTTTAACTCATTAAATTAGGCTTGTAGGTTAAACAAGTGATACATGTATTAAATATTTTGGCTCATTAATAATTGAGTTAAGCTTAATTAAGTAACATGATACTCGACTCATTTGACTAATAAATCCGCATGATACTTATTATAATATACATACAATAGTGAACCCAAAAAAGTTATTTTGTGAGGGAAATACATATATATATATATATAATATATTTGAATCATTTTAAAATATGCAAAAATAATAATAAATTGAAAATTTTCCTTTTTTTTTCCTCTTAATCTCTTCAAATGTATATTAGTTGTTGTCGTAAATATAATGTTGCTTATATAGTACAACATGCAATTTTGTCGAATCAGATGCAAGAGGTTGATTTTGATTAATTCAAACTTATATGTTGACAAGATATGACAACCATTCATCTGATATTACTTGCAACTTATCAAAACAATAGTGTTTTTTTTCCTCATTGTATGATCAATTGTTTTGATAAATAATTTATATTTTGTTTTTTCTAATTTTGTAACGTGCCGGAGGAACTAACATCAGTTGTATGTGAATAATCCACTATGTTTCATAGAAACTTCCTAAATATTGTTAACATGTGTCTTAGACTTTCCTAGAAGTGAAAATTTTCTTTCAACACGATTTTATGTAAATTGGGAGGCAATATATATATATATATATATTTGTGTGTGTGTGTGTGAGAAAATGTTTGTGGTGACGAGCCCCATATACACAAACTCACCCACATTTTTTATCTTCAAATTTGCTTCAGATATATAATCACAAACAAATACATTTCTTAGTAGTTGTAGAGGAATAACTAGAGTCTTTTACAGTAGAAATTATACATTTCAAGTTCCATATAAGTCTTGATTAGATAATACCTCTCAAAGTAAATGGTGAGAAGAGGAAATGGAAAAGTCATGTTTTATATGGTGGTAAAAGGGGAGCATGAATTTTTTATGATTTTTTGAATATTTTACTTTACTTAAGAATAATTTTAAAATCTCATTTCAATTAATTTGTAATCCTAATTTAAAGAATGATTATTTACAAAATCATTTTATATATAATACGTCAATCAAATATCAATTAACCATTATCATAAATTCATTTGGGATTTATTTATTTATTTATTTCAATTAATTATTTAAACAAATCAAATAATTAATGGACAACATAATTAAAAATAATCTCATATAACATGCCTATGTGAACGCATCACATGATATGCAATATCTCTTACTCGTACACATGAATATGCATACTCTTTAATTCAATGTCTGTTTTAATCTTTCAATCATATGGGAAATAGAATATGCGACCACATGAGAAAGTTATCGTTGAGTAAATGACAAACTAAATTACTATCTAACTAGCACACTACTCAAATCTCATTATACCATAAATCATCTAGTTACACCAGATTTTTGCATCCCTTTTAAATATAAAGTCATTCAAAAATCAATTTATGTTCTTTATACTCGTGGTTACACCAACTATACATGTTTATGTAACCATTCGGCAATGAACCACAAACTCATAGGTGCAAGATTGTAGACACTCATATCAATTTATTAAGTTTAAGCTACTTTCCTAAACATGTTCCACCAGATCACATAATTCTTGATCTTTAGAAGTTAAGCTAAAGTAGCAACACTCAAACTTAGCTTCACAACATAGGTCCAAGTCCCAAGGGTACACATATGGGACACTCACAAGTCCTGTAAGGTTCACACAGTAACGAAGCAAGAACTTATTTGGTCACTTCCTAATATACAAGTCGACTTACAATACATATAGTATGAAAAATATGTTATGATGGAGCTCCCACTTTAAGGTTTGTCATGCTCCTATATTACACTGTGTAAAAATCAAACTAGTCATCACAAAGTGACTAGTTTGAAACACAAAGTCTCAAATTCAACTTCACACAAGTTACATAAAGGCGTGAACATCCTATTTGCTTAACTTTTTAAATCTCATCTTAATTCACAGCTAAGGTGACATGATTTTTACCATAAATTTTTACTTGTCACATAAGAACAAGGAGATCACATACACATAGTACCTAGTGATTATTGAAGTCTCATCTCATTTACTACTTGGAACTCAGTTTATTTATATCATAAACTGACTCGATATACAAACATATAAATAAATAAATATATGCATAAACATATATTATAATATATTATATTTTATAATTAAATAGTTGATAAAATTTTATTATAAAATTAATGTAGTATATTTTTATTACCAATATATTACTTATTTTTTTATAAGTATAGTTATGGTCATAATGTAGTCACATTTTCATTTATACATTATTTATTTTTATAGTTTTAGTAAAAGTATCATAGTACTATATCATCCATATTTTTTTTATTTATTCTACATTAATAAATTATGAAACATATTTGCTTTTGGAAGTTTTTTAAACTATTAAATTATAAATAAAATACTCCTTTGTTATAATAAATTTGATTTTATTAAATCTAATTAAGTTGTGTTGTTTGTGAGCTTAATTCAAGTTAAACTTAACATAAATAAGTTCACTCATTTGACTTAAGTTATGAGTTGAAAAAATTTGAAATGAAACCAGCTTAACTCATCTCGACTCATTATTAATCCATGAATACAAAACTAAAAATCAACCAATTTCCTCGACTCAGCTCGACTATGACTCATTGCGAGCCCCACCCTGAACTCATAGGTCAAGTGGCCAACCCCTTTGTATACAAAGAAGCATTACTTTCTTTCTTCACTTGCTCCAATTAGACTCCAACTTGATAAATATGAATCTGAACATTTTTCCATGTCTTGTGCTCCCATTATTATTGTAATCTTAATAGTAAAAGTTTGGAGGTAGCTAGATTCACAACAAATTAAATTAAATTAAATATTATATATATATATATATATATATTGGCAGTTTGGCACATGGGTAGTCTTGTAATTGAAGAGGTTTGTGACAATTAATGTAGCTTACCTAAGGTCTCACCCAGTAAGAGTATTCAAATTCATGTGATCACATGTGTCCCCATGTTTTGCATCCGATTTTCTGGTCTTCCACTTCTTAGAACCTTTGACTAAATATTATAAGGTATACTATTTTCAGTTATTACAGTTATGGAGTTAGTTGCATTTGTATGCATATGCTGCAAACATATTTTATACTTTTTTTAAAAAATATATATATATATTATTAGAACATAAAGGCATTTTATTAATATCCACTTGAATTACATAGAATTTTATATCTATATATATATATATTATTTGACAAGGAGACATGGATTGGCCTCAATAATTAAGTACACGTGGCACATAGCAATTTCTAATTATTGCTTAAAAGATAAAACTTCAAACCATATCTACATTCAGTGAACTAACGGATCAAATGTAAAGCTTACTGATTAGATTTCCAGACAGAGGCAAAGGAATTAAATTTGCTTAAATGAGCTTAGAATGCATCAACGTTATTTGAGTGTTTTGCTTTATCACATGCACATTTCGATTATGCAATGTACATTTAATCCCTGGGAGGATTAATATGAGTTTTACCTCTTATAATTTTGTTGAATTTATAATTTTATTTTATATAATTATATCGTAAAAAATAAATATATATTTTTAAGAGAAAATCACTTCTTTCCTTAAGCTAAGAGAATAAAGGGATAACAAACTTAAAGGGGTTAAATACACAATTTGTTAATTACAAGATCAATTATATACACATCGCCATAATTCCCAATGTTATTATATACAAATATAAATAGTTGAAATGGATTATGAGTAAACCATTAAATTACGGACCAATTACAGTCAATATTTTAACTAAGGACAGAGCTAGATAAAATATAACAAATATTAAAGTAAAAAACATATAAAGACATAAGAGAAAATTACAACAAACTGTAATTTCATTGACAATTTGAATCACGGACATTGTAGCCTACTCTTTTTTTTATTATTATTATCATTTTAATGGCAAGAAGGAGACGTCCTTCTAATCTTAGCGGGCAAAGTATTAGTAGCACACTAGTATAATTAGTAAAGGTCTATTTAAAAATTATTATCAAATTCAATCAAATTTGAGAGATAATAATTTAACTAATCTCTAAATGCAAGCATCAGGAGATTTTCTTAATAAGGATTGTTTATCAAATAAGATGACTAGTATTAAAGGGGTTTTAAACCCATAATTAAAGAGAGTCATAGAATTTTATTCAAAGTAATCAGTTAAGTCAATTTGCATTGACAATTATATCCTATTCTGTACGTACTAACATTGTTTTATTGTTCCATCAATGCTATAATGTTTGAATTTGATGATAATCACTTGGACAGGTAAAACCTTTAATACATAATTGGCATGAGAGAGTGCGCTTTTGAGATCATTTGTTAGAAAATTGAAAAAGTAAATAATTATAAATTTAAAGCTTATTTTTTATTTATTTGTTATTTATTAAATTTTAAACTATTAATTTTTTATCAATGATTATGATGTAATATTTTACTTTCTAAAATACATTTATCATTTTATATGGTCTTGTTATCGCGACGAAATTATACAAGAGACATTATTAAATACTGCAATTCTGCGAAGTCTAAATTAATTATAATGTGACATATAATTAAATTAATTAGAATGACTATTTGATTTTTTTCACGGAAATAATAATATGTCCTTCTATAAAGGTGAACTGATCAAAGGCTTAAGACTGATAAAAAACGAAAATCTTGTCGACTAAAATGAGTTGTTTTTTAATATCCATGTTTTATTTTGAATTTCACTGTAAGCAATTTTTAAGGAAGACTGTAAACTCGCATAAAAGTTAGAAGTATTGATTTTAAAATGAAATAATCTATCCTACCCTTAAACAGTATTTTTAAATAAATTATAAAAAACTAAGGTGGAAGGTCCATTCTTGATCCATTAATCCATTTTATTTTCTCTCGTTTTTAATACTTTTCTTAACAAAAGTAGGCAATCTTTCCTGTTTGATATACATCTATCCTTCTATAATTCCATTAGAATTAATATTATGTTCTCTGTGATAAAAGATTGTCAATCCTAACATTTATAATAAAATAAAAAAAATAATGTTTCGATACATATTCAAATATTTTATAAATTTTTGTAAAAATTTAATATAAAAGTTATAAAAATTGAAACATTTTATATAAAGTCTTTTAATTTTTTCATAAAAAGTTATAAATATATACAAATTTTACATGTACTAAATATATAAAAAAAATTACAATTTCACCATTTAAAATTGTATAAAAATTTCTTCTAACAAATTTTTATTTGCATATAAAAATTATAATTTTTAATAAAAAGGTTATAAAATATTTTTTAAAAAATTATAAAAATACATATCAATATATATATTTTAAACATCCTAAAGCATAATTTTTAATAGATGTGAGACTAAAAATGTTTTTATAAACATATTTTTATTGGAAATGGTTTTCTCCAAAGATCGAAGATTCCACTTCTATGGTTGACGAATACACTTTTGGCCCACAGATAATCAAACACAACAAACAATGTTACAAGTTGAGCCAAGTTAAATGAATGACCATTTCTGTATATTTATATTTAAAATGCAATCTTAGTCCTCCAACTTATAAATTTATTTAAATTTTGTCCTTTAACTTTATTGATATTAATTGTATTCCGTATCTTATAATTTTCATGTGATGTCTATTGACATGACACAATGGTGATTTCAACTGAGGATGTTTGTGAATTCATGAAATCCTCCCCATACCCTAAAGTCTGTTAAAAGAAGATGAACCATGCATCCATTATCATTTGACGGTTTTTAATTACATACAAGTAGTAAAAAAAAATAGACAAAATTAATAATTTAATCTTTCAATTGGTTCTCCTCTTACAATTTCATCCTTAATTTTATTGAAGCCTCATTAGTAATTCCTCAATTTGCCATCTTTCAAAAAAAATAATTCTTCTATCTATCTGATCCTATTAAAACTTAAACAGAAGGTGCCTACATGATATGTAAAAGGTCAAGATAGTATGTTAATAATAGATAGAGAAATGATGGTACAACAAAGGGAGAAAATAGCATCGTTCCCTAATCTTTTCAAAATAATGGAGGTTTGGAAGTTTGGGATTTAATATGCTATTTTATCTGAAAAAATTAAGAAATAATATCATTTTTTTTCCTTAGTTGCAATCCTTTCCAAACATTAAAATCAGATGGACGAATGGACTATCTTATTTGAATAATGTAAAATTAAAGAATTATTGATGATACCTGAATAAAAATTAGATAAAATTGCAAGCAAAAGATAAATTAGAGATAAATTTTAAATTTTGTCTAGAAAATACTTTTACACATGAAAGGTTAAGCTGGAGCCACATTAGCAAATTATGTTAAGAATTTGGATAGAATTACGTCAAAGATTGACATTACATAAAATTATAAATTTAGAGATAAAATGGACTCAAATAAAAATTAGGGTATAAAATTAAAACAAGTTAACATTCTAAAAATGCATGATATATAAGATAAAAAAAGGGATTTTTTTTTTTTGCAAGAAATATTGGCCGGTGGTGATCACATATCACATAACATGCTCCCCTGGGCAATTACAACCTCCAAGTGCCAACAAACTATCAAAGATTATAAAATAATTTTCACCAAAAAATGAAATAAAATAATTAAAGGAGAGTACATTGATATTAGTAATTAATTTGTAATGGGCTCTAATCTCTCTCCCTTTATACATTGTAGTCAAAGGCACTAAAAACGCAGAGTATAGTGGGAGCCTAATTTTGAATTTTTGCAAATAAAATAAGGAGGTTGTTGACACAAGAAAGATTTGGGGAGTTAGCCAAATAATGCAATCTCTACTATGATTTAGATTATTAACTATTAATTAATTAAGATGACCCACTAAATTAAAGAAAATTTATTTAAAATTCACACAACCGACTTCATATAAACTGAATTTAATTATGGGAAATTGTGTCTTATTTTTTACAAATGATGCAGCAAAAGAATGCGGTCCTACCTAAATTTTGATTTTCAAGCTTCTTAAAATATTGGTGATCTTCTTAATTAAATTTTTTTAGATGAATTTTCTTTTCTCAAATTTTCAATTTTCTCATTTTCGATTTTCTTGAGATTCTTCGATTATAATGATAGCTATATTAAATAAATAATTGGAAAAAAATATTAGGGAAACAAATGAAATAATTGTCCAAACTAGCTTATGTGTACAAAAGACTTATATGAAATAAATAAAAGAGAAAATGAAAACTAATGATTAGTGTATTAATTTCGTTCATTTCATAACCACCATGTCCATTGCAGTCTTGATTGACTCACATGCAAGGTCTCATATAGGTCAGTTCCTATTTCATTTTTAAAAGGAAAACTGGGTTCTACTGTCAATAATTTATTTTCAAACTTTTTATATTTAAAAAATCACTGTGATCAAATGATAATATTCTAGTGAATGTTTTCTTTATTATTGACGGCAAAAAGATTTGAACCTAATATCTCCAATATACTCTTCTCTAGTATACTATTCAAGTTCTTACCATTAAATCACAGTAATAATTGTTCATATTAAGAATATATTAAAAAATGTTAAACATAATTCTTCATATATTATTAGCATTAATCATTTTAAGTTAACAGGGGCTTGCATGTGAGTTCAATATAATAGATTTATGGTTAATTGCCCCATCTCAATTTTTTTTTTAGTTAAGTTGTTATACTTTGAAATTTGGAAGTTCTTATATTTATTTTCTCAATTTTAATTAGATACTTTTCATCTAGACGTATTATAACATTTTTTACTTATAATAACATTAAAAAACTATTGTCTATTTTAAAATAATTATTGTTTATAATATAGGTTATGATTATTGGATGTTAATTTATATTTTCTATTCTTTTAGGCAATGATTTTTTAAAATTTTTGACAATAATTTTTATACTCTTTATTTAACAATATTTTCTCACCATTGTTAGAATAAGCAATGGTTAATAAGTGTTGTCAATTATATTAAAAATAATATGTAAAAATCATTGCCAATTGATTATAATCAATGTATTTCGACATTTAGGTAACACTTCTACATTGTTTGTAATAATAAACAATACTTTTAAACCATTGTTAAGATATTATAAGTAAGAGTTTTTAATAAATAGACAATGATTTTTAAGCTTGTTGATTGAAAATTATTATTTAATTTATATTTATTATATATATTTTTAAATCTAATTTGAAGCATGTATAAAAAAGAAAAATTAAAACATTCATTTCATTAAAAAACTAATTAAGACATTTATTTCATTAAAAAAATAAAATAAAGTGTTGAATATAATTGAGTATCTATTGTTTCAATTTTGGAATATAATTTTACCTAAGTAAATCTCTTCAATAAATTAATAATATTCTAAAGAACAAGAAGTTTAAAGCACATTCTACTTAAACATATCCTAATTTTTCAAAAAACTTTCAAATAGTACATGAAAAATTAATATAAAAGATGCTTCATTCTGCTTGTAGATCCTTTACATCTCACATTCTACTTAAATATATCCTAATTTTTTTAAAAAATTTCAAATAGTACATGAAAAATTAATATAAAAGATGCTTCATTCTGATTGTAGATCCTCGATGTCATCCATATTTAGCAAGTCATCCAATAGTCCACTATCTTGTCTTTTCAGTAATTTTTAAAAACATATGACTGCAAGAACAACAGATGTTCAGCTTGAAAAATTATCATTATCATGTTGCTAATTGATAAAAAGCTGAGAAACCTTAATAACAAAATATTTCATGTTTAAATTGTGAACATGCATAAGCAAACTCCACAAACCATAATGCTTCTTGTTTGGGAAATTAATTTGGTTGTTAATAAATAACAAATAAGGTTCTATGTAAAAAAGATAGAAACATTTGAAGCAGCTTCTACATTCGTTCTTACTAAATCACATTAATAATCAACTTATGTGATGATACTTTGTTGAAATAGTTTAATGATTGTTGTTGTAGAATTCCAATACCATACATCTATCAATTAATTAATAGTCTCTCCTTCAAGAATTCTTTTGAATAATGCAGTAAAGCACAAAAATGATGGAAGATAATTTCCTTTATTAGTTTCCTTTCACTGGCATTCATTTTTCTTCTATTAGCTTGTTCGTGTAACTATTTCAGTCATGCTTATAAACAAACTTTAAATAACATGTCTCTTGATCATATGTCTTTTCGATACATCTCTTGATCATGTAGTAGCGTGTTTGTTGATCATAAACCAACAAGCCTTTTGATTAACATAATTTTTGTCACAAACGAATATATCCTTTAGTTTAAAAGTAATATGACTTTTCAACCATTAGTATGTGTGTCTTAATTTTTCGATTTGATAATTTGACCGCATGCATATGTACCATTTTACAAACTAATCCGAACATTAAATATTGATATCTTGATTCCATTAGTCTTGATCTTTATCACAACACTTTTGCAGTCGAGTCTTCCGATGGATATCCACTATCTTTCAAGTAGTTTATTTTGTTTGATACAATCAAGGAAATTCTAAGAAGATAAATTATACAAGCTCAAGAAAGCCATCTTGGCCCCAGCTGCCCTTGTTTATGGGATTAGTGAGAATGTATCTCTCTTTTTTTTTTTAACTTCCAAATGTTGCATAGAACAAGAGCCTTGTTATATCTTCTTAATTATTAATAATATATTAATAGAACTGAAAGTCGGTTTAGGAACTTAGATTGCATATCCCAATTAGATCACAATCCCCAGACTGTTGGTGGGGTGATGGTAATGCATTATTCATGCGCACACACATAGAGAAAGGAAAGAGTTAAAATAAATAAATAAGGGATTGAGGATAAAACTACTTTCTAATTTGCATTCTTGTTGGGTGTCTTTGGAGATTGGCAAAATAATTTTAATGTTGGAATGTTAACTTGGATCCACTAAGTATATTCCTCCCTCATTTTGTTATTGTTGAAGAGGGGTTCACAAAGTACAAACCTTAGCTGATCTTCTAGCTAGGTTTTGAGGTAAAGAGTAGTGTTTTAAAGCGGATTAGGTCAAGAGAAAAGAGTTGTGTGAGAGTAACATGCACTCAAAAAATTAAGGAAAAATGTAAATTATTGTATTTAATTTTGGACAGTTATATTTAATACCAAATTATTAATTTTTACAATCAATTCCTTTAACTTTAACGTAAGTACATTTAATATTTAAATGTCCATTTTGTAAGCGATTTGAGGGAGCAAACATACTCGATTCAACTTAAAACTTTAGTATGGATATCTTGTAGTTAAAATTGATAGTCAGTTGACTTATATACTTTTTTTTTTTACAAAATTTCTCTATTTTTGAAATATTCTAATTATTTTGACATGATTTGTTTGTCTAGTGCAAATAGGAAACCTCATGAATGTGATCCTTACACTTTTATCTTCACGTCGATATAATATTACACTTAGATTTCATCCGAAGTTGCTGAAAAAGGTTTTACGTGAATACAATTTACCACTTCTCCAACGTTAATAAAGCTGATTACAAAAATTAATAATTTGTAGGTATTAAATGCAAATATTCAAAGTTGAAAAAAGTAATTTGCATTTTTCCTAAAAAAGTTATAACTTAAATGAATAAATGTGTTAACATTAATTTCTGTACTATGTCTAAAACGGACTCTAGAGGTAAGTATAACCCTTGTCTCTTATTTGGAATGTTTAAAAATATAATTTTATTTCATTTTAGAATAATTTTTTTAAATACTGTTTGGATTTAAATTAAAAAAAGAATTTAATTTATTTCATTTATAATTCTTATTTTAATTACATATGTACTATTATGAAATCCATCAAATTTATTAAAAATTTCATTAAAATTTATTTTAGTTGGTAGAAAATATATATTATATTAATAATTTTATCTTCATTTTCATATTTTATTTAATATAGTACCATTAAAATCTATCTTTTAATTGAATTTTTTGTATTTTTCAATATATTTCAAAAAAAAGAATTCATTTATAAATCAATTGAAATCATTAATTTTTTAATATTATTTTCAAACATTAAAATTTATTTATAAATAAATTGAAATATTTTTTATTAAAATAAAATGAATTAATTTCTTGAAAAGTTTTACCCCAAACATAGCATAAATTAAATGTTGTATTGTGTGAGGTGGTGATAGTCTTAGTATATATATCTCTCATGTTTATTTCTTTTTATGTTGAATAAATCAGATGGTTGTGTTTTGTTATTATTGCAGAGTGAAACTTGATCCAATATGTTTTCTCAAAATTATTAAAATATTTGTGCCTTAATGTGCGAGGAAAATGTAGTATATATAACGTGAAAAAATAAATCTTATCCCTAAATTTGACTAATGTACTTTTTGCCCATAATCTCCAATTGTAAGGTTAACCCTAGTTGGACATTTTATTAATTATGTTTAATTTTTAATCCAAACGGTATAATATAAGGTTAAAATCATACTCGACCTTTTCAATAAATGTTTTAAATTTATGCAAATTTGATTTATATAGAAAAGAAAGAAATCCTTTTGCACGAATAAGAATTAATTAAATCCTCAAATGCTGTGCAGAAATTCTATGGATTTTTTCAATTTTTTTGGCCCAAATCTAGGTAATGTCACTTGATGTGCAAATGTTCAAAATCGTAAAGTTAAATTAATTAATGCCAACTTATACAATATTGAATTAATTCAATCAATAACAACAAATAAATTCATACTTTCATATGATATTACCATTACTTCTTGAAGTTTAATTGACTATACTTGCTACTTGATTTAAAAAACTTTATTCTTCTATTTTCTAATTATTATTTTTTATCTTCTGATTTTAACTCACAGAAAGAACATATCCACCAAGTCATGTATTGTGCCGAATAGTCCTTTTGTAATTAGTTATGTTATGGAGTCAAGGAATAGCATAAAATATTTATTCTATCTAATTGTTTTGAATTAAAAAACCTCTGACATAAAATATCAAATACTTAACCGCTAAAGTGTTTAAAAAAAAAAAAAAACTAGATCTTTCATGTTTAGTATATCCCAATAAAATAGGTAAATAAAGATGCTACGTCTCAGTCCCAATGCTACAATTTGAATCACTCGCTCATATTATGGTCCAAAAATCGAGTTGAGTTATTTATATTCGATTTTTTTTATTCGCACATACAGTTACTTCTAAATAGAAAAAGGATAAACAGAATTTTAATACTAATAAATGTTTAACATAACACAAATTTAATATCTAATATTATTTTACAATACAAACATTACATAAATTTATAAATAAAAAAAAAATGATCGATGCAATTATGCTTACTTGCACAAAGGATCAAGAGGAAGAAATTTTCTGGCCAAACAACGACAATCCAAGCTTCCCAGCAGCAATGACAGAGTACAGCGCAACCAAGAGAAAATGGAAGAAGGAAGAAAAAAGAGAAGGGATGGTAGTTTTGAACCAGGGATTCACATTTTCCACGGCATTTTTTTCAGGCAAAAGAATCAATGTGTTTCGTGCTTTTTATGATTTTCATTGTCGAGCACATAGTTTTTGTGTTTCCCAGGGTTTATGGATGTAGGATTTTGAATTTTTGCACAACTATAAACCGTGGAAACATGAAAAACATATAAATTTAACTATCTTATTTTATCCATGCCCTTTTCTATGATTGTTTTCCACTCTTTCGCAATAGCGGGGAAAATGATTGATTTTTGTAGTAAAATTATATAAAAAGTACAACTTTTTCAAAAATATAAATAAATATGTTATCTGATGGATTACTAATTGATAAAATGAATAAAATCGTAAATTATAAAAACTTACTTATCTACCTTTTTTAAGTAAGATAGACTTCTTAAAAGAAATTTTAATTCTCGTTATCAATCAAATAACTTTTAATGTTTTTCTAGAAATTCACAAGAAAATTTATTTTTTAAAAGGTTTAACTTTTCATAAAAATTTATTTCTCGAGTAGATCAAATAACCCCTTAATCAATTAAAATATAATACTTGTAAGAAAAAATAAATGGAAAACTTATCATTCAAACCATTTTCAACCCATGTTACATTATAAATAATATAATGGAAAAACATATCCATCTACACAAGAGTTTCACTGCATTCCATTTAAAATTGACCAAAAAAGAATTAAAAAAAAAACCATAAACTTGCGTGTTAAAATTGGAAGAATGCATGCAACTTAGAAAATCAAGGTCTCATGCACGTGGGGGCGGCTAGCTAGCTATCTCCTTATCGATGTAAGATATATATAGAACCCTAATCTCAATTGACTAATTTCAATACCAAACCAATTGGAAATTCTGAATCCTAATCAGCACACTGTATGAAAATCAACTGTGTAGCTTAGCGTATACATAAACGATGATCACTTCACAATTGGAAATTGAATTGGTGGTTGAAAAAATTGACTGTTTTGTAGATTACACACATTTACTTGTTCTCATGCATGCATGCTAACAATAACCAGAAATTTTCATATGCATTGACTAAACATATATATCTTTATATTAATCCAATAATAAAATCCCATTTTCCATTTTATGTAATTTGGATTTATTAAAACTCTCACATCTTATTAAAATTAAGAAATGCTTCAATACACATTCAAAAATTTTATGATTTTTATAAAAGTTTAACATAAAAGTTATAAAAATGATAACTTTTTATATATAATTTTATAATTTTTTTACAAAAAATTTCAAATGTGTACGGATTTTACATGTTATAAGTATATAAAAAGTTACATTTTCATTATTTAAAATTTTATAAAAAGCACCTTTTAGAAATTTTCTCATTTTTTATATCAAAATTACAACTTTCAATAAAAAAATTTAAAAATATAAAAATTTTCCAAAAAACTTTAAAAGTATGTATTGGTGCGAATTTTTTTAAATATGTATCAATGAAAAACCCTAAAATTTATTGTGCACTCTAATAATTATATCGTGTATCCTTATATTCTTCTAATAAAAAGAATATCATTTCTGCTGTTTGTCCATCTGTGAGACTCAATATTAATTCAGACATTCGAAATTACCGATCCACTTGTTAAACAATAAATTAATTTTGGGTATTTTTCTTAAAATATAAGCTCTTGAGATTAATTGAAACTTGATATAATTCATCTTAGAGCCTCATTGACTAAAACATCAAAAATTCATCTGAAATTTTTAATTAATTTTATACTTGTGCTTTATTCATACTTAAGTTCAAATTACTTCAATAGGGGATGTATTAATTAATAAAAATAATTACAGGCGTTACATCTAATGTTTGCCAATAAAATTAGAAATAGAAACATATTTATTTTTAATGGGTCTTATCTGAATCAATGAATATTTATTTAATAAATCATATTCAAATTAAACTCACTAATTAATGTTTTAGATTTAGGATTAACCATTAAATATTCAATAAAATTTATAGACCTACTTATACAATATATTTCTTAACAAATTAATTATTATCGTTAAGGAAAAAATTATTTTATATTTTTTTTAATTAGAAAAAATTTATAATTATATTTTTTTAATTTCAAATAAGTTCTTGTCAGATCTTATCGGATTCTTAATAGGTCTAGAGTAACAAGTCCTTTAGATATCACATTACACCTACTTAAATAGTATACTTTATAAATTTATAATAAGTCAATTAGTATAGATAAAAAAATTATTTTTTATTATTTTTTAATTAAAAAATGTAATTATATTTTTTAATTTCAAATAGATTCTTATCAAATCTCTAAATCAAATTTTATCAAATTCTTAATAGGTCCAACATGACGAGTTCTAATTAAATCCGAATCAAATTTATCCGTACCCAATCTGTTGCCATATCTAAATAAAATTATCATTGAGTCTTCTAAGTTAAAGTTTCTAGAATTAATTGGCATTTAAGATAACAAATTCTTTCTTTTCATTTAATAAAAACACGTGATAGTTTGAAGTATGAAACATTTTCTGCATATATACTATTATACTTTCTAAGTACTGGACTTCATAAAAATGATAAATAAGTAGTTTTTATTAATTAGTTCAAGATATGAGTGGTGCTCCAAGAACAATGTATGAAGAGTGATTACAAATTCCAATGATATTTCCATGGGTCTTCGTGATAGCTTCAATTTCAATAGTGTGTGAATCTGGAAGTGTATGTTCAACTTTTCCACAAGGCCACCCCATAGCTATCCTTGTCACCAACGCTTCGATTAGGATTTATGAGCCAGAAACATATTCTAATGTATTTATGTCATAATATGTAGTATTATTTATATTATTATAAAAATAAATAAATTTTTAATTTTATGAAATTTATATGTATTATAAATTATATTTTATAATTTTTAAAATATTAAAATTTCTAATTTTTTATTTTCATTAATAAAATTAAAAATACTTATTATAATTAGAATATATAAAAAATTCAGGTGAGTTACAACTTCGACTCACAACTTCAAATGCCCTTTTTTTTTTCTATATAACAAGTGGCTATTGCTTGTATGTATTTATTGAACCATATTTTAACGTAAACGAGAATAAGGTCAACGACGAAAGTGAGAAGTATGGAGGATTTGTTGTGTTTTCTTCCATAAGCATTTGAAGAATGTTGCAAACTTTAGTAATATAATAACATTCGTTATTGTTTTTTATACTTTTCTTTTCCTTTTTTAATATTTTGAATTTGAATAAAAAATTATATATTAAATAATTTTTCATTTCTGTTATAAAAAAAAATACTTGGCAATAATAAATATATAAAAATTTGAATTTCATGGATATTATAACAGAAAATTTTCTAACATATTTTGAATGGTATGAAACCTAATACATATCAATTTTTGTTTACAATTTTTTATAATTTACTTACAAAATTATATTAAAAAAATCATACTCTTTGAAAAAAAAAAAACAAGTATTCATTTGTTTTTCTTGAGCACCACTTGGAAGAATAACCAAAATTTGGTTGCTTATACTCGTTTTTCAAAGAGTAAGTACCTTTCCACATATGGAAGCTACGATGAGGTCTTTTCTTCCTGATAAAGCAAAATCTTGGTCTATGACTAATCTTCTTTTGGTTCTTATAAAGTTATTTACGTAACTATTTGTACAAACTATTAGCAAACTATATATGACCTTGAAGTATTTTTTATTATTTTTTCTTCTTTATTTATTTTCAAATTTTAAATTGTAACTCTGATAACAATTATGATCATATTATAATTATATAAAATTTTAAATAATTATGAAGAAATGCAATTGCTGTAAAACAACATTATGATTACAGTTGTAGATCACAATTTAAAAACAAGTTACATTTTTTCAAGAAAATACCTTCTAAAAAATTTAAAATTTTATCTTAATTAAACCAGATTTTTATTTTTTATCCTTTGTCCTTGTTAATATTTGTTGTGAACTGTTCATATTTGTAGTTTTTATTTTATATTTAGTGTAGAAAATATACTCTTTTCTTTGACGGACAACACAAAATAATAAAAAAAAAATTATCTTAGCCGATGTTTGAACCAACACCTTAAAAACGATACATTTTGGTAAAATAGGAAATGTGAATTTTCTGTCTGTTTTGTAGGATCATCTTCCATAAATAAACTTATTTACTTGCGTATAAGTAAAGAATTTTTATATTATTTATATATTTTATGATTAATAAAATAATTTATAGTAATATAGTAATAGAAGAGAATAATTTCTTCTTTAAAATAGTTGATGTTATTTTCTGTTATACTTTTTATATGTAATATTAAATAAATAAAATATTTTTTATAACTATAAACATAAATAAATAAATTTATTTCTACCAAAAAAATTTATTTTTTTGATAAAATAAATTTGACGATTGTGGATCCCTCAATTTATTTATCAATTTCTTGTAGTTTAAAAAAAAATAAAGACATTTTTTTATTATGTGATTTATTTTGAAAATTGAGGGGTACATATTATGGTTGACATTGTTCGTTGCTTTATAATTATATAACAAGAGGAGAGTTTGAAATTGAGGTTTGATGCCTAGTGCTTGTGTTAGGCATTATAATTCTTAGGGCTTTCATATTCGTTGACTTGCAATTATCGTATAATTTAGCTTTTGTAGGTCAACTATATATGTCTTATCTCCGATAAAAAGTTGCCCAGAAAGCTACGTAGTCTTCAGGAATCTCAAATCTGCATGTGCCAAATTAGTTTCTACCTAATATATATGATGTAATTAGGATGTATGAAAAATGGACATAGACACAAATGTAAATATAGATACAAATATAAAAATATGATATTTTAAAAGAAAATTATTATAAATAAAAAAATGATATATCTAATTCATTTCAAAAACGTAATTAAATAGATACAGGGACAATACATAAATAATAAAGATGATAACATGTTTGCACTCCTTAGAATGTAAAACGACCGGCCTTAAAGAAAATAATAAGTTTGACGGAAAACATGGTTTTCGACTATGGCAGGAACCTCGTTTCGTCAGCGTGCAAATAGTTGTCATTCTTAAACAAACAACAAAAGTTGAGTCTCAGGTTAGCATGCATGCATGCTCTTTTTCTTGACAGCTATGCCATCAATCACTAATGGAATGGAAACCTCTGAATTATAGTTTTATTTTTTGATTAATTTCTAATTATTGTATACAACAATAATGGTTGTAATTGTATTTCATTCTTGTGTGCAACAACGATCTCTACCCTAATATAATTATATAAACCAAGTTGAAGACTTTTATTCAATTATAAAATAATATACAGTTTTCTAATTTGTCATTATGATTATATATAGACATTACCATTAAAAAAATTATAAACAGATGAAAAAAATATATAATTATTATAAATAAAATTACATAAAATTATAATGATGAATGTTAACATAACAACAATATTACGATTTCAGTCTTGTAAATTGAAATCTAGAAATATGATATAAATACATATAATTATAAATCATTCAAAAGATGACATGTTTTTGCAAAGTCTCACCCTTTCTAAATTGAAATCAAGACATGTATATACTGTGCATTCCACCAATTTTATTTGGTGTCTACCCAAGGGAAAACAATGGAGTAAAATAGAAAAAATACAGTTAAATGATTAGTTTAGAGTTTTTTTCAAATTAAAAAGATCACATATTTCCCATTGACTTTAGTTAGCATAATGAAATTGTGTGCAGTATCCGTTAAAAAATATAGTATTTTTAATTATCTTATATTAATTCGATGTACACAATTTTTTATACTACAAATTTATAGAATAATACTCCATTCTAACTATTATTTGGATAGCCTAATAAAATTAAGTAATTTTTTATTTTTTTTCTTGTTTAAAATAAATGTATAAGAATTAAAGAGGTTAATAAATAACCTTAATTTCATGAAAAAAGAATTGTACTATATTAATTTATCATGGTGAAATCGGCCTAATTAAGTTGAGTTTTGACATTATGATCATAAATTGATTAATATAGAAAGATAGTTGAATTCAAATTCATACTAATATTTTAATTCAAAGTCGATCTACCAAATATTATAAAGCTTGAAACTCAAGTCGATAATAACGTAATACCTCAAAAAAAATGCTACTAAGAAATTGAAGTGAAAATCTTTAAATTTTTGTTGAGGCCATAACGTAATTTCTTATTTTTTTAAAAAGGTTTATTTGAAGTTGATGGAAAGTTATGGGGTTAAATTATAATTTTCCCATTTGGTCTTATGTATATATTTTCCAAGCCGGCTCTCCTTCCTCACACATGTTCTCCAAAATTTTCCTAAAGCCTTCCTCCCTTCGCTCTCCGACGAATACCTGGCTTTGTCATTTCTCTTCTTCTCTGGCGAGTTAGGACTGTCAGCTTTCCTTCTCTGGCATCTTCCTTTCCTCCCAATGCACATTGTGTCTTCCTCTGATCCAAAGCTTCTCAGCAGCTATTGCTGCTTGATTACCGGCCGAACTAGTCCTCCTATAGCCTTGTGAGCTTGGGCCATCACCATCTTCTTCTCTTCCTCTTCCGGCATCCTCCTTTTCGCCAGCACGACTCAGTAACGATCTTTCTCCTCTATTTCAGCTGGTTCAGTCATCACCCTTAACCGGCTCACTGATGGCATTCCAACGTGAGGTGAGCTAGCCACTGGTACTTCGTACTCCAGTGAATAATCCTAAAATAAAAGATTTATTGTATAGCAACTTTATAGCTAATTTGCAAGAAATTTCCCTTGACACCCTTATATGAAATTGTTGATAGAAGTTAGGATTTATATTATTGTTTTACTTCAGAGATATTGCTATTGAAGAATTGAGCCCATCAACATCTAAATTTTGAAACTCTAGCTAATTTTTCAAGCAGGTATGTTTGTGATAGATATGAGGGTTTTTAACTTAGAATAGAGTAGTCAAATATCATTATAGGATAGATATGCCAAAGTAAAGAACTTCAAATTTGAGTCCAAGAATTAATTTTGTGCTGGCTATATTTGAATAGGCTAAAAAACTTCATTTTCCAAGTTGGCTGAATTAACTTCTAAGAAGTATTTAAGGTGAATGGATAATCCTCCCTACTTAATAAATCCCATTTTCAGAATAATTTTGTTGTATGAAAAATTTTAGTTTTTGCTAAATGATTTTGGTTTACTAAATGATTTGATTTGGAAGTTAGTTTCTTTGAAAACTTTATGGTATGTTGTGTGTGTATATATATATACATAGAAAATTTATTTGACGTGATGAAATTATGCTTTATTTGTTTTTAACATATTATTATTGCAAATGGTAAATAAATTGATGTCCTAGACCTATTAAAAATCCCTTAGTAATCCGATAGTGATTGCGAGGAGAAATAAAGATGGCCTATCGAATATATATAAATATTCGACATGTGGATTTTGTCTAGGGAAGAGATAAGGGTGGGCTGTTGAATATATAAATATTTAACATGCAGATTTGTCTGGCATAATTATGCTATTGTGATTATCATTAGGAATTTTTCTTAGATTCCAATTGAGTTTATGGTTAACTGCATGTCAAATTTTCTTTGTTATGTTATATATATATATATATATATATTGCTTTTATGATATTATCTACTCATTGAGTTTTTATAAAACTTACTCCTCTTTTTTAATATTTTTCAGAATCAGAAGATATCCCTTCCACACCCTCCTAATTCTAGACGTGCTCACTGATCGAGTAAATCACACCCTGCGGAGATCAAAGGTATAACTGTGGTGTAAAGTCTAGCAATTGATAAGATTATATATGCATATATTGTGTATGATTACTGGATACCTAATAAGATGTAGATTATATAGTCGGGCCACTATATATTATTATGATGTTGTACAAGTTGGGGCAGGTATGTAGTCCTTGTGATGTATAAGCCCTTGAGGCCAAGTGTTCAGAAAATAGAGAAAATTCTGTCAAATTTTTATTAGAAATTAATATATAAATATTTTATCATGAATTAATGAAATTGTGAGTCACTAATACGCGAATCACATTTCAGGAATTAGGACGTGACAAATAATTAGCCACGTTGCGAAATTTAACAAATCCAAAGTACGATTTGAATTTGACTCAAATTTAATAAAAAAATTAATTAAACAATAATAGTAGAACATTTTTTAAAAAAAATTATAATATTTAATCTTATTATAAATATAATTAAACTCAATATTCAAAATAATAAAATTTTAATTTTAATTATATATCATATTATGTTAGTAAATAAATAATAAAAAATTATAATTAGACTGTGTGTGAATTATATGAGTCAAATAAAAAAAATTGGTTCAATTTAATTAATATTTTGACTCAAGCAAGAAAAAATTTAACTAATCAAAATAATTTTTTAACCCGAATTCAATATAAATAAATTATAAACCAAACGAATTAAGCACTTTTTTAGGTAAATCGAACAAGCAGTCGAATTGCTCGGCTTAACCGCCCGTCCACCCGTGTTTCTGCCTCATTTCGAAGTCCAGCCAACAAACTTTATTGGAACCAACATTCACATCTCGTTTATAGCTTCAAGGCCGCCAACTTCAACGCCACTAAATTATATGCAATTTTATTTGTTTTTAAGACATTTTAAAATCATTATTCATTATTAATTATAAGGTATATAATTTTATGATTTCCACTTCTTATTAGATGATGTATATAATACACTATTAACATAGACATATATCAAACTTTTCTCAAAAATTATATACATTTTAGAATAAATCAATATATTGATACTTGAAAAATTAGAAAGATATTGAATCAATACCAAAAGATATATATTTTAATATTAATTTAGTATTAATTTTACATTAATTTAGTATTATTATCACTTCTTCTATTAAAGTTGTGTACATAGCATATTTTTTATAAATTTTGGTTGATATATAAGTTAAATTTCATTATAAAATTGTTATTATAAATGGTTATGGATAGAAATTTATATGAAATCTCAAAAAGCCCGATTTTTTTCTTTACTAAATTCATAGATTATAATTCTTTAATTCTTCACACTTTTCACGTGCTTTCCAATTCTTTTGTGTTGTCATCTCAAATATTAAATATAATTCAAGTGAAAAATGACCATCCAAACAAAATTTAGTGATTGTGATACTAAATAACAGAAATTAAATAATTTTAAAAATTACATTAAAAGAAATTAGATTCATAAAAAAGTAAGATATAAAACTAGAAGACTTGATTAAATAAGAACTAAAATTGACCCAAACCCTAAATGTTAGAGATCTAAATAGGAACTTTGTGATGGTTAATAACGATAGAAAGTCCATTTTCACACTCTTTGTTTACTTCCACTCAGAAATAGGCGGTTTGCTAATAATTATAATTCATTTTGAAAAAGAATAAGTTTAAGTTAAAATTTCAAAACATGATTTGCAAAGAGCAATACCAAAAATTGATTTAAAACACAACATAACTATCTTTCAAACTTTCATTTAACTTAAAGGAATTTGGAAATGATGATAAATACTTTGAAACTTCTAGAGGGATGAGAAAATAATAAAAGAAAATATTGAGAAGAAAACTTTTTCTTCATTAATTTTAGTTGTTTCTTTCTTCTCATCTTTTTCTTTTAGTAAAAGAAGTGACAATTTATTTAACATACACATAATATTTTAAATTTAAATCTAAAATATAAAAAAAAAAAACTTAAAATGATATCAAATATCTGTATTACTAAACATGTTGATTTTTTTTTTCATGCAACCCATCAAATAGGCAAGAACAAAGGTTGCTATCAATAATGGGAGAATTGGCAAGTCATTAAAATTTGTTGTGATTGCAAAGGTCATATGTTATTTCAATTTTGTTGTCTTCATGCTGTTATTCCAAAGGTTTGATTCTAGAATTAGACTAATCAACAACTTCACAAATGAAATGACAAAACCTTTGTGCAACTTTTTTCGAGTATCAACAATAAATGATTCCCATGTAAGTTCACAATCAAGTTTCCTTTTCCTTTTCTAAGTATCACCAATAAATGACAAAACCCCATACATATGTTTTAGTGATTTTTATGAAATTTTTATACTATTTACAATTTTTCTAATAAAAATTCATAATTTTTTGATAAAGACTTGAAAATCTTTCAATTTTGTAAATGAAAGTTTTAATTGTGTTTATATGTAAACATCATACAAAGTTATAACTTTTTTTAAACGTTATAAGATTTTTACACAATTTAAAATTTGTATTATAATTTATTTTTTTTATAAAAAGACTTATAAAATCTTCAACTGGGTGTGAAAGTATCACTACGTAATTGATTACGTTGGTATGTCCAATTAAACCTCTGTCAATGTGAAGTGTGAGAAAAATCTGGCAGTTGTATAAGAAACGGACTAAGTTGAATTTGCTTGTGAAATATGGAGATTTCGTACCCATATGGGACGATGTAATAGCCTACCAGTCAATTGAGGCCCCATTTGGTTGGCCATTTTATAGTCTAGAAAAGGGAATCAAGTATGTCATTCCCTTACCTAGTATTTGGTTCACACTCCCTTAATTTCATTCCCTTACTTTTTCTTAACCTATTCCCTTACATCCATTCCTTCTTTCTTACTAAGGTTTCCCACTCCCTTTCTTCTTCACAT